>LHUT01001164.1:26245-42157 GCA_001412135.1 Silene latifolia subsp. alba
ATATAAGTAATTTTATAAAAAAAAATATTAAACTTTAAGTACCATGCATATAATGCACGGGGTCTAAACTAGTATTCTAATGGTTGGTTAGTTGTCGGAACTCTCGGAAGAAGTATTTGGAAACATGCGTATTTGCAAAATATTGAACCTATTTTTGAGAATATTAAGAGATAGGTTGCACACATCACTCATGAAACCACGCACTTACTCAATCTTCCAACTTATATTGCTTTGTCTAAAATTTTGATACAAAACTCTACATAAAGGACTCTTAGGAAGGTGGGTGTATTTCTCATTTCTTATTTTATTGGAGCTTACCCTTTTAGAGTTTTTATGATCAACACTCTTGTCAGTTCTGGGTTTTGATGTGTAACTTCAGTTTACATTGTTTTGACAGACTTGTTCTCGCGGATCAGCTTGCAATTTTATCCACTGTTTCCGGAATCCTGGTGGAGACTATGAATGGGCTGACTGGGAGAAACCTGCTCCTAGGTATTGGCTGAAAGAGATGGCTGCATTGTTTGGATACAGTAATGACAGATTCAGAGATGAAAATCTGAGGTATGTGAGTTATCACCTGAACCTAGTACGTGCTACCATATGTCAATTATTTATTTCCATCGTTACTCTGAAATTTGAGCAGCCTTTCTTCCCAAACAGTAACTCGTGCATCAACTACATTTTGACTATATCATCTTTCACTACTTGAGATTTTGTGTATGTGTATATTTTTTTTTGGAGGTGAGCGGTGTGTGTGAATAATAATATGCTGTTTCACTGGACGTTAAGCCACGTCATAACAATCTGGTTCGTTTGCCTTTAAAACCTAATGCAGAATGGTCTGAGTCTCATGGTTCGGAGATAACCTTCCAATTGAAGTATAGAAGAAGATAACTTTCCACTTTTTCCCTTATGTTTTCTACATTGTCCATGTGTGACATACCACATTTATAAAAAATTCCCTTTATTATATTTTGTAATCCAATAATCATGTGACACATGGGATAAAGGAACAAAAAATAAAGAAGCAGGACTCCACACTTCCAATTTGGGTAGAAGTATATCAAAAAAAAAATATGGGTTGGCAGTTTTTTTCTGATAAAAAAATATAGGATGTCAATCGTACGATGACTTTGGAGCTAAGATAAGAAAAATATATATACTCGCCTAGTCTCCTTTATTATAATATAAAACATATATTTTTTTTTTCCCATTTTTAACACATCGAAAATATAAATCAACCCATATATTATCTTTTAATTATCGGCCGGAAATGATTTTTTCTTTAAAAAATTATTCAAAAAAAAGTTAAAATGAATTGGATGGTAGAGAAGGTGAACTGATTTCATAATAGTGAACAGAGAGTTGATTGGAAGAGTTAATGCATTGTGATGATAGAGGGATGTGTTTACTCTACAAGCAAGAGAGTGTGTGTTGGAGAGCAAATCTTCACTAGAAAATATCTAAGAGAGACTGTGTTAGAGAGCAAATCTTCATTAGAGGATATCTTCAGATGCTGTGGGCAGTAATTCGAGGATATCTGCTAGTGAAGGGTGTATCAGTCTCACCATATATTCTGTTTTAATCATAATAAAACTCACAATCCTTTTGTTGTCCTTCTAATGTACGGAGTATGATTTTTCTATTCACGTCTTTTGTGTCCCATTGTTTCAATATTTGGGGATCAATATGATGGAATAAAGCAAAATGACACGCTAACTTCATGTGATTTTATTTACTATGAAGTAGCATTGGGTCAATGCAAACCGCGGCGCAATTTTCATTGTGGGTTATTTAGAAATAGCATGAGTGTCAAATAACAAGGGTAAGATTGCATACATCCGACCCCCTCTTATCTTGCTATGGACGGGAGCGTTTGTGGCATCGCGTGATGCAGTGTCTCCTTGCCAGTTGCCACCCTCGTGTATAATTTTTGACGTGCTGTCGGTCAGGATTCTGATCTTCTTTATAAATAGGATTTGGTTCTCACTAATGGTGCATGCTATCATGTTGCTAACTTTTTTTCCCCTTTTGAAGCTATCATCGAAAGAGATCAAGGTCCAGGGGCCCTGATAGCCCTCACAAGAAAAGCCCTTCTGATGAGGATGGTTTAAGCAGGAGCAAATATCTGCAAAGGCACAAAGGTGATCGTGAAGAAAAAATAAGCACTACTGAGAATGGCCACGTCAAACGTAGGAAAACTGATAAACGTGAACATGAAAGCTCTTTGAGGAAAAAGAAAGAGGCATATTCTTCATACATTGATTCTAGTGGGGACAGTCTGCTGAGAGAAAAACACACGCACGATAGCCGTAAAAGGTCAAAGATGAAGGATGAGGTGGATTTGTCAGACAGTTCTAGTGGAAGTAGGTCTGGAAGTTCTCGAAAGAGAATAAGAAGTATTTCAAAGTCAAAGAACAAGTCAGACTATAGAGAGTATAAGAGAAAGAGTGATAGTTTGGAGAGAGATGAAGATAGGTCCTATAACCATGGCAGAAAGAGCTCAAGATTGATGAGCGTGATTGATGAGAGTAGAATCGAAAGGGATAAGAATAAGCATCAGAGGAACAGGACACAAAGTCAAGGTTCGGGCAAACAGTCGGACTTCACGGACAGTGAGAGTGAAATACACCGACACCGGTATAGAACTGATGGTAAACGCCATAGAAGTACAAAGTGCTCTAGAAAGGGGAAACATGATGCAGAATCATCTGACAATGCCTCTGAAGGGAGTATGTCTCTTAGGAATGAGAAAAGGCTGAAAAAGGGGAGAAGAAGATCAAGGTCAAAGAATGATTTTGACTTCTTAGATGATGAAAGCAATGTGAAAGGGCGGAATAGGGAAGAGAGACATGGTGGGACTGTAAGGACTAACAATATCGTACACAATGAGAAGTCTGGATTTCAAAAAATTGATTTTGATTCAGACAAGTGTCCTGCCGACTTGGAGAAACTAGAGGAAAAGGAGAAGGATGATGCCAGCCTCTACGGACCTGGTAACAGTATTTTTGATGCTAATGTGGACAGTAATCTCTCCGAGAAAGGTAAGATACTGGATGGACCATATCTAAGAAATCTTGAATTTCAAGACCCGAGTTTAAGTAGACGTAGTGCTGAATCTCATGATTCATGTTTTGAAGGTCTTACACCTACGAGGGGTCCACAAAGTGATGAAATGGAACACATATCACCAGTAAACGAAAACGATGAGACGACTTCCTCTCAAACAGCAGAGGCTGAGCTCGAACAGGCGTACCGTATGGCTGCTTTGAAGAAGTTGCAAGAGATGAGGAAGTCTAAAGATGCGGATATTCACAGCCACGAAAACATAGTTGTTGAAGATGCAAAGCATACGAGAGAAACGAGAGGTGCTGATTCTCGGAGAAGAAGGATTTAAAGTTTAAACCTAACTATAAGGTCTGTTTTCCTTTTTTTTTTGTTCAGTTAATTTTCTTGTTTTTATATCTCCTTCGAATCCTTGTATGATTTTATTTAATCATACATGTATCTTATCTTTAATTGTATACACGTTTGGATGTGGTCCTGATGGAGCGTTAAGCGTAGCCTATATCATTGGATCATCATCATCTTGAGCTGAAAAAGAACTCTACATTTCTAAAAAATTCATGATAAAATAATCATTTACTCTTTTCAATTATACTGATTAAAGCCCTCATGTAAACCTTAACAAAATAACAACTATAGCAAAAATAAACTTGAGGGGACCTAACCATTTTAGACCTCTCTCTCGTTGTTCAGACTAGCTATTTAGGGACGTATTATATGTGAAAGTGCTAGTTTAACTATTTCTATCTCTATACTTGTCTAGTTGTCTCTTCTGGGTTTTAGTGAAATTTTTTTTCTTTGGTTGTGCGCGCGCGATATCGTGTGAGGGACCAAAATGATGGTTTATCAAATTATCAACTGTTTAGCTTATATATTTGACAAGGTTGCCAAATTCGTCACCGATACGCTGTTAGAGTTTATGCTGTATGGAGTTTAAGTAAACGCTATGATAGAATACACTCGTTGCGATTTGATGGGGTTGAGTGAATCCAGTTCCCCAGCAGGGGGCGTATCACGATTTAGCTTGAAATGTCGTATACGAAGTACTTTATAATGAAAACTTTATAAGCTTTCATGTCGGTTTAAGAGCGGAATTTTCAGTCCAGTTTTGGCATATCAGAATAGTTCAGCTAATGATGGCTTGACAGAATACTTAAGCTAATGCCTAATGATGGCTTTAACTGTGAAATAGGTAGGTGGGACTTGGGAGTAGATTTGGAGACTTTTGTAAGGTCGGTGCAATATAACGGAAGCAATTTACGCACGGGCAAAGGGAAGCAGGTTCCATGAGTTGATGGAAATAATGCATGCATCTGAGGGAAGTTTTGAATACGGCAAACAGGAGACTGAAAGAAGTCCTTCAGCAGCTTATTCAAACAGCTAAATCCGTTGGACAGTCTGAGCGGCCGATCAGTTGAATACGGGTTAAAGGCAAGGCCGGAACAATTTTTGACAGGAACTACATTTTCTCAAATTAGGTTGTTCGATAAGGTGGTAGCTCGAAAGGTCTGCACCTGAAAAATCATCTCTGTCGTTCAAAAGAGACGATTGTTTGTATTGGTATGTGTATATTTTATACTGTATTCCCTCTAAGCTAAGTATATAGAATATAGAGGCGTTTTGAGCTGAGCCAATACCTAGTCCAACGAAGCTGGAATCGACTCATACTAAAAATCAAACTGGAGCTCTTGAAATCAATGCATAATCTTGACTTGTATAATCTTTCTTGAATTCGAGCCCGAACTCTAGCTTTTTTTGAACAATTTTTTCTTATGAACTCTAGCTTCAATAGACTCATTTACACCTCTAAATTATTACTCCTTCCAATTCACTATATTCTTCCTTATTTCCTAAAACGGATTATTCAGGTTTTTTTCCCTTTTTTATTTTTCGTAATTTTTACTCTTATTTTATTCATTTCTCTCTCCTCCCACCAAACCTCACCCAACTCTTTTAATCCTATTNNCCCACAATTCATTATTTAACTTTTAATTATTCATCCATCTCTCATATCACCAAATCCCACCAACTCTTTTACTCTTATTTTATTCATCTCGTTTGTGGGAAGAAAATAGCGGATTTGAGGGAGTATATGCATCTCTTTCTTTGTCAAGGCTCCAAACCTTGATTTTGATCAAGATTCATGTCTGGATCGAGATTCCAATCCGTTTTCCAATGCTTGGACCCAAATCACGTAATTTCGAGGTTCAAATTTGAATTTTCCTTCATCACCAAAATAACACCACCAAGAAAGAAATGCATAAGACATTTTGCAACTACGATAGATAGGATTATTTAATTGTTTTATTTACAAAAAGAGAGGTGGCAAATAAGGCGGAAATCCATGACAACGACAAGCCTACGACAACAGCGCTCTTAGTTTCCAAAAGACACAAAAGGTAGCCAACCAACTAGACCAACCAAACTATTTCATTTCCTGGGACATTAAACAGACTGACACATGCGACAACGAAACAAGACGAAGACGAACTACTAGCAACACAACAGGAAACATTAGAGACTAAGAAATGACTTGTTGATTGTCATATTATACTGGTTTTGCCCTCTCCCGAAGTTGACTCCTCTTTCTTTACTGCAATTCCATCACTTTTTTATTCCATTAAATAGATTTCAGACCGAGATGTGCGACTAGGAAAGCTGAATTCAGCAACTGTGGCCCACAGCAGACGACTGCTCCTCAGATGCAACTGTCATTTCGATATCCATATTTCCCGGTTTGGTATCCTGGGCAACTGAGATTTTGTTCTTTGGTGAAAGACGCTTGACTTCTTCAGCTGTGTAGACGAAGATTTTCTTGACCATGCTGCAAAATTCACTGTACGCAGGAAGATTTAAAGCGTAAGCAGAATAATTTGGCATGGTGTTTCAGAAGAGCACATGGGTCGCTATCAGGACTGATTTATACAGATTTGAAGGCTACATTTTGGGGTACTATCGGCCAAATTTAGGATGTGGCTAATGGTTCCGAAGTCAATTCTAAAACCAAGATTTTCTACCAGTGTCCCTGTTGGCTGACTCGAAAATGATTAAATATCAACATTTAACGAAGGTAAGAAAGATTTCATATTGGCGTCCGATATGATTGAGTTTAATTTGACCTGGTGAATGGCCAAGGACGAAACAAAGAGGACCGCATACGACTGAAAATTTCAAGTACTCCCTCCGTCCCGGTCAATTGTTGTCCTTTGGTTTTGGCACAAAGACCAAAAAAAGAGGAGGGAGCCAATTACTAACTGACAAGTGGAACAAATTGAGAGTAAATGATCAAATTGCTCAACTTCATTCTTAAAATAGAAAGGACAACAATTTACCGAAACACCCAAAAATGGAAAAGGACAACAAATGACCGGGACAGAGGGAGTATTTAATTTGAGCTGTTATTTTAACGTCTGGTTGTAAAACTTACCCAGGTAGGTATGTCTAGGATGAGTTCTACATGATAGAAAACCATAAAAAGTTTAAGAGAATGGCCAAAGGGTGCGGAGAGAAACTTACTGCCATGGATCATCCCCAACCATCATCATGTCATCCTCATCATCTGTGTAAACAACCTGCCATTTCCCGGAAGAACCATATAGCTCTCCCTTAATATCAAACATCTGCTCCAGTTTTTTGAGGAGGTCCTCGTAACAATTGAAACGCGTCAAATCTACAGCCCTCCCGACAGCCATGCCATGCATATGAACCTGGTAATTAAGTGGGGGCCCTATTAGATATAGTTCAAGGTATACAACAAACAATTTGATCCAACACTGTTAGCATATCGTGCAGAGGGAAGTGGGAACTAGAATATTCTTTCCTATGAAAAGCAAATAGGACATAAAACAGGAAGAGGGTATATAATACAGTGAATAAGAACAAGACGTGCATCACATCAACATTATCTAAATGCCACAATGGCGATTGACGAGGTAAAGCGTGGTCAAAATGAACAACCTTGCCTCCATTTAACACGTTACCTCTATCTTAGCAACGTAAAGAAACTGCTTCCGAATGACCCATAATGAAAATTGCACTGAGAATAGCATTAAATGATTTTTACTTAACAAGGATTAAGAAAAGCGCAACCAGTTTAAAACAGATTGAAGCAAAAATGACCCAAGTACACTTACCTTTGTGCAGGTCCGACTTTGCTTGCTCTGGGATTCCTGTAGAGATCTCTGGGAAGATTTGTCAGGATCACCGCTCAGTGAAGGAACGTTAAGTTGATTTATATTTGAACGATCAGATTCAGCCTCCAGAGATAGGACGGGGTGCTCTTCAATAATTTTTTCAGAAAATGCAGCGCCACCACAGGTTTCATTCAAATTAGAATGATCAATGAGCTGAATTCCAAATAGACGACAACCACCTCCACTATTCCTTTTTTTCTCACTGGCTTCTTTACTGTTAGCTGAACCGAAAGACTTTGACATGTTCTCAGTTTTGTTAGACCAATAGATCGACTGGGTAGATGCTGAAGGAAGGGGATTGTTTGCTGGGAAGCCAAGAGCACCAGCTCTTGTCAGAGATGAGAATTGATCACGAGCACGCTCAGCATCTGAACATTCAATTGAGGGAGATTCTGCTGGTGACTTCCAAATGCCTGGTTTAACGAAAAACAGTATTTCAAAAAATGTAATTAACGCTAAATCAAAATCAAAAGGCAATTGGTTTCTTTGAAGTAGGACTCATAACTCATAAGTCATATCAATATAATGTGAGGCCAACCCAACTCAACTACACGTCTAGAATCTGCATCCATATATTGATTAACCCACTTAACTACTACTCATAATATGGGTCAGTTTCTTGGTAATCTTATCATAAAACAATCATTTAATGAGAATTCGTGACCATGAGATAACAGATAATATACCCAGTGAGGACACATCTGGGGCTGTGGATGGCATTACAGCATGACGAGGTCGCTTATTTCTCAAAGCTGGCTGGGGGGTTTCAGAATTAGTTGCCGTAAGTGGTTCTATTTCCCAAGGTGAAACCCTCTCAGGTCGCAGAATTGAGGAAGGTTCATCCCATTGAACCTGCAACAGTAGAAATATAAACCATTAGCAGGGTGTCGTAATCCTCTAAACAAGCTTCCATGTAAAGAAAAATAGAAAATCAGTGACAACATCAAATATTGAGCCTTTGGCTCGATATTCAATCTTATAATTCCAAATAAGGTCAATAAATTATTAGTCAAGAATCTTAACCTTCAAAGATTTCCATTCAGAGTCTGCCCAACTCGAAGATGAAGCATCATTGACGCCTACGATTGTGCCACTAAACCTGTCGTGAGTTAAAAGCAAACAAATGAGCACAAATTCAAGGTACATCTAACATGTAGACAATGTAGCTTACTATGACATATACCTTCTTTCAGGAACTTCATCCCCTTCAAACCTCATTTTGAATCTCATCCCCACAGAAAGCTTGTGACTTCTGGCCTCAAGATACTTGTTCACGCTAACAAGGAACTCCGATCTACTTGTCCTGTCAAGCACAAGAGTTAACAGATTAACCACTTGACAGATTTCTTCAGCATGAGGCGGACACAATGCACATGAGGTAAAAGTAAGAGTCCAGTAACAGAAAGGTCAGAAACTGAGAAAAATATAGTTCTCATTAGAAACCAAACTCCAAATGAAACCATCTAATAAGGAACAAAAAAATTGAAAAACTGGAAAACATAAGCTCTATCGCAAGATCAGCCTCCATCAATTCATTGCCCTAGAACTAGTCCTCACATGAAGTATCATAAGAAGTATCATAGAAGCTGTCACAACTCTCAATCACCATGACAACATAGTTTTCCATGTAATAGAGGTTCTTTCTGAATGACATAACAAAAATGACACAATAAAAATAGCGTCAAGAATTTAATTGAATGAAGACTATTTCCAAGTAAAATAAGCGCAGCCAATTCAGTGAAATGTATTAGCTATTGTACAACAGTTTTCACAGGGAAAGACAACAGAGCACGAACCTTGGCTTGTAAAAAACGGAAAATAAGGTTCCCGTTTGAAGTGCATGAGCGGCAGTGGCAAGAACACCAAGGTGCATACTGTGACTCGAGATAACAGAAGATGGCATATTATTTAATTGCCGCATCACCCTCCTCACTCCGACACGCAGTTCCCCGTTTTCACCCCTGTCCACGTCATCAGCAATGAGAAGCAAAATTAGAGTGAATAAACAAGAAAATGGTAGTGGAAGCACAAAAGGAATAGGGCAAATTAAGAGGGTAATCCCACTTAAAGTAAAAACTTGCCTCAAGAAAATAAACGCATCACCAGCCACAAGCTTCTTGGAACTGACAAAGACACTCCAACCGGTTGTCAGTAGGTGGCGCCTTGGTTGCCCTGAATTACGTCTTATTAGGTTAAACAATTTATCCATAACCTAATCAAAATCCCCAATTGTCGAATTAACAAAACAATAATCCCGAAGAATCCTAAATTCCTAATAAACATGCCATTGACATGAATTACAGGATATATCTTATATGCAGTCAATTAACATCTCGATTTCAAACCTAATCTCTGGATTAGTCATATTGTACAGATCTATTTCAATGGGTGTCAGTGTCAGTCTGTCGTTCCCTTGTGTCCTTTATACATGTACCAATATCTAAATATAAAAGCAGTCTTACGATGCTTAGTGAATCCCATTTTCAAGGACAAGGAAACCACTTACAGAGCACTAGAGCGCTTATCTTAAGCTAAAAATCATATACACAAAAATCTTCTACAAGAACAACTGATTCAAGTTTCAATTTTCCAGGCACTCACCTCGAAAAATGTGACGGAAATGCCACTCATTACTGTGCAGATCAGTCGCAATAAGCTCTTGCCAAGGTGGCTGTTGAGACATATCCTGCAGAGTCGGACAGTTCAGCATGAAAAAAAAAACAGAGAAAAAAGAAAAGAGAACCATAATAAACAAGGAAAATCATACCCTACAGTTCATATATATTGACAGCATAATTCAAGTCAAACAAAAGACCAAAAGATCTTTAATGGAAGCTTGGTTTAGCAGAAAATCTTACCAGCTGTGGTAAGCATTCATCTGCATGCCTCCGGAGGACAGAAAATCCACCATGCGTGCTAGTATCAGAAGCAGTTAATGTTTTGCAAAATGAATGCACATTGCATCTTGGAGGTTCAGGGACAGGAAGATCAGGCTTTGTCAATTCGCTTTGCTGAACAGCAGGAAAGAAACAAAATCAACATATGTTTTACAAATCATTGAGCTTCTGAGAAGATAGAAAAAATGTTCAATAGGAAAGTACATAACTAGGATATACCGAGTACAACTTTATTTCATTCAACAATGAAATTTTTCATTACCAAAGGAGCCCACTTATCATGATGGAGTATAGCAAAACAACTCCATAAAATAAACTTGTTGTCGCTCTTTTTATAGGAAGTAGCATTCATTCAATGCAAATTCCCAATGAAATTTTGATTATGGAACATGGGTTATCCAGTCTCTCGTTGTTAACAACACGGGTAAGGCTAGCTGGCCGAGTACTTAACAGCCACTGATGTATAGGGATTTGAGGAAGTGAAATTAGACTTACATCTCCTTCAGGAACAAGGGTTATCTGAGCGTAGACTTCATCTGTCTCAGGCTCCGCCTACAATAAGACAATAACAAATACAGTATTATTTAAAGTCATAGGTCAGTTCAACAGAAGTCCTATAAAGGGGATAAGAATAATCATCCATCACAAACGTGACGGGCTTACCCGTAGTTCAATATTAGCAACTTTGCAAAGAATTTTTGATGGCAAATTGAACGAAGGCATCTGCTGTTCTAACCCCTCATGCGTTGATGCTTCAAGCTGCAAACAGTAAAGGATTAAGCCAGGGTATGAAGAAATTGATAATTGAAATGGCAAAAAAACCTAAATAAATAGAGATATCAATTACACCCAAAGACTGAACAGAGATATGATGTGTACTAATGCCTTGGCTAAACTCATCACTCGTCAGCACAAAAAAAAAATTCTTATGAATCACTTTAAAAGAACCAAAAAGTTGTGCTCGACATGATACCCAAAAAAAAAATTTGGGAATGAAATTCACACAGAACAAAAAAAAAGCGCTCTTTAAGGTCCGCCCTGAATTTTCATTAAATAATTCCCCCAAAATACAATAGAATGCTACTTCAAGGCAATAGCGAAGATCAAATGATGTGAAGACATAAACAAAAACACAATCAGACATCACTGCCAGGCTAATATGATGACCACTTATGTACTTATATATCTAAAGAAGGATTAAACAAAGGAGTCATCACCTCGCAGACTAATAGATCAGGAAGACAGTCACACCAAAGTTAACAGAAATAACAAAAAACGCCACTGACAATGGAAAAGAATTTTAAATAGGATAAGTGATCTATTAAGAATAGAGAAGGAAAGTGAATTCAGATACCTGCTCCATGTGACCTTGCGGGAAATAGTAAACACGCTCCCCTTCACGTGGAACGTTAACAAGAGGACCAGCACAAGAGTACCATAGCTCCTTGTATAAAGCATCTACAGACATCGCAAATAAATCAGAGCCGTATAAAATGCACAAAAAGAAAAAAAAAAGAATTATAAGTCTAACAACCAAAAAACAGACAAAAATGTTTTGCAGCATTAGGAAGAAAAAAGGGTTTGTCCAATTGAAAGATCCACAGTGAATACTAATGTATACGACATATAATGCAGATAAATTGTGTAGTCACACATAAGAACCAAATCAACCCCAGTTTAATCCAGTTCAGGCTTCAGGCAATGCATGGCCAAAATGGGCAAGTTTTCTAGTAACAATCTTGACCAAAATTGCCAGTTTTATATTTTGAATTTGGATCTAGGTTTTATTCATAGAAGCACTACAAAAAATTTGATTATAACACATCAGTATTATTTATCCTTCACAGTATTTGGGTTAATAGGTACACAACTCCACCTCAACTTACAGTCCTCACTTCAATCCTAGCGTCGTGCAAACTCAAAACTTGATCAATGCCCACACGCATACAAACTAAGGAGAGAGAATATCAAAATAGGGGAGTTGTCTTTCACAGAGAATAATAATCTTGGACTACATGATATCTCAAAGCCAACAAATACAAGTTACCAACAAAACAAAATTATACAAACTGAAGACAGATGTTCTTGTTGTAGACTTGAAAATCAAACAAACTCAAATGAAGCCCAAAGCATCACGATAAATTTCATGGCGAGGTACAAATTTGATTGCTTAATAAAAAATTAATAAAATCTCATCTAAAAATCAACAACAAAACTATATTTTACGGAAAAAAATTGCCAAATTGCATTAAATAGTTATGCTCGTGTAGATTGGAACAAATAATTCTTTTGAAAACTACCAGAATAGGTATTTCCGCGGACATAAATCTCATTTATGAAAGCAAGATGAAAAAAGGGAAATAATTTTATTTTAAAATCCAACATCAAGCTCTGAATCTAACACTTTGAAAGCATGAACCACTAGAGCAATGCAGCAACCATATCAGGAGCATGGAATGAACAGGTAAATTTAAACAGAACTGTTTTTTTTTTTTTTTTTCTCAAAGCCAAAATGATCAGCATTTAAGAGGTATACGTGTTGAAATATTCACTCTATTAAAGTATACTACATTACTACTACAAGAACACATCCTAAGAATAAAGACCTGAACGGTGAAAACGATTAAGATTACTAGTACAATACATCATAAAAAAAACAAATTAAAAGTGAGAATGATTTTAGACCTTGCTGCTGTTGAGCACCGGATCGATGAGTGCGTTCAAGAGCCATGAGAAGCTACTACTATACCCACAATAGCACCACAGCTCTCTATTTATAGGCAATTCTAGTCCCCTGTATTTTGAAACGTAAAAATATTTACTGTGAAACGTGCAAAGGACCTCTAAGAAACGTGTAACAGGTCACTTGGCGTGTTTGGCAGACCAACTCTGAAATGAATCAAATTTGACCATCGTATTAAATCTCGGATTGAGACTTGGCTTTGGAATCACTTGTTGCGGCCTAATCTGGTTCAACACACCATAAAAGCGTCAGATATCGCCTCAAAATGTGGTTGCGGTAACCTTCTAAACCTTTATAAATCAGTCTCTATTCCGTGTCATGGCCCAGATTTAATACCTTGGATTTAACAGATTCTCTCTGGCCACACAACCTACGATATAAACACGCAATCCATGATTAGCCACAGTAAATATATACCATAATTTGAAGATAAAAGCACGACAAAAATGATAAATAATGCTTAGTACAAATCAAGAGATAATTAATTATTCACACTTTCCATCCTGCTAAATCAAAAGGTAAAGCAAAATTGGCCACATACATCAGCACGCAGAAGCAACCCCGAGTTTAACTTTTAGCATTAATGAGCGTTACCGGACAATCCGCATAATAACACTTTTATCACGAGCTTTGCATTTTCACCCTTACTTTAATCCAAAACTGCCACCTAGTTTTCTGTGGGCAGGTATTATCCCAAGAAATGAATAACTAACACCACCCATTAACTAAGGGAAGTAGCTAATCTTTAGAAGAATTTAGCAGTTGTACACAATCTTAAGGATGCCATTCAAATAATACAAGCAGTACACCCAAAAACATTTCAGATTTGTTCAATAAGAGGCCCTAAAAATAGAGATAAGATGATGCATTTTGATTTTTGAGTACAAGATTAGTATTCTTGTTGAAAGGCTCCATCCAAATACTCCCAGTTATGCTCCAATCATGTTATTCCCATTGCCAACTATGAGAAGTCTATAGCGACGGAATTTCAGGTTTATTTTTGTGACGTTATTTACCGTCAAATAATGCTCTATAAAAGAAATCTTTCAACCAAGAACCATCTGATCAAATATCACCTATACTTAAATCATATTTTCATGATCTAATCTATAATACTCGTTACATTTTCAGGAAAAGATGGGATTGATTAGAGTAGCTGGAAATGGTGCATGTATTTGTCGAAAATATGAGTCATAAAGAAGAAAACCAACACTGTTAACATAGAAAATTTACTCGAATTCCAAATTTTGAGAAAAAATGAACTTATACATCTCGTAAGTGTTTTTCAAATTATGGTCGAATCAAAGGAACCCGTTATATTACCTCCTCCACATCTCGATATAGTGAATTCTCAAATGTTCAACATTTTTGTACCATTTACGTGTCATTAATAGAGCAAGACTCGTTATTCTTTGGTTCTGGAGTGTGAGGGAGCAAAATTGTGCATTAACTGCCTGCATTTCATTTTATTGTAAATTACCAGTCATTCGATTCAATTCTGGACATAGTTTACATTTCGGATCATCTGTAAACAGCCTCTTTGTGTTGCTAACACAGAGGTAAGGCTGCGTACATCCGGTCTCCTTTAACTCGCAATATGTGGGAGCCCTTGAGACACTGAGGTAATGTTGTCGTTGTTGTTATAGGATCACTAAGCTATATGCGCATCTTAAGTAATGACTTATTAGTGGTGAATGCATTTCTTAATATAACTTTCAACCTCTCTATACTTCCAAATATAGATAAAATTAACCCCCTACCCTGCCATTGTCGGAAGCCTTTGAGGGATTGGGATACCATTGTCGACGTTGTGATTATTGTTACCATCTATGACTACGAGAGTAGCCATGAGCAGATGAGCTACCAAGAAAATAAATGAACAAGCTGCATGTCTCATGATAGAAATCTATTACCATGAACATCTACTAGAGACATTCCAAATAAAATTACACACAGATCTAATCATCAGCCCTTCCAATTATCACAAATTCTTGCCTAAGACCGTCCGTCTTAACTTAAGACGTACTCACAACCGATTTAAATAAGGATAAATGCAACAAGGGCTATGAGAGGTTTTAACTTAAGACGGTCTTAAGTAAGACTTACTATCCAATTATTGATTAAACTGTAACACACAAGCAGTAAAACAAACAAAAACATAACTGCATAAAATTTACCCTATTTCTTATGAATTTTCCAACAGAACTACACAGAACAATCTACTAAAACAACAACATGAACAATTACTAACTAAATTCCTAATTTTCAAACAATTTTCTCATAACTCAGCATATCCACAAATATATTACAAAAAAATGAAAATATAAACAAAATTACAAATTCACAAAATACCAGCACAGTAAAATTACCTAATTAACTAATTATAAGAGAATTTAGTACCTTAATAGTACTTTTATGGATGATCTGAGCTAAAATTGGATCATAATCATAATGACCCATAAACGAAAACAACAAAAAGATCAAATTTTGAGCACTACCCAGTTGCTAAATTAACCCCAAAGTACAAATTCTTGAATATTCAGTTGAAAAAGGTACAGAAAAGAAAATTAATTTATGGGAAAAATTAGGGTTCTTGAAGAAAAAAGAGGGGTTGGGAAATTGGGGGTAAAATGTTGGAAGTTGAGGGAAAAGATGTGGATTTGGATCGTCTTTGCCTGGTCGAAGCCGACAGCTCCTTTTCTTACCTTCAATTATTATTTTAATTTATTATTTTTAATATTTTAATTTAATGTTTTAATATATTGAAGTAGTGATAATTCAATGTACACAAAGGTTTTTAAAATATTTTCACTCTCCCACTACACTATTTTGTGGGGCCCAGTATAATTGTTGGTTAAAATATTGAATATTCATAAATTCTCATACTCCCTCCCATTCACTATAATGTTCCTTCTTTCTCGAAACGGATTATTCAAGTAATGTTCCCCTTTCTTTTTTTGGTAACTTTTACTCTTATTTTATTCATCAATCTCTCCTATCACCAAACCCCACA
>LHUT01001166.1:5599-24047 GCA_001412135.1 Silene latifolia subsp. alba
TCTAGATGTGAGTGCGATGTTGTGTGCAATCGTATTATGTTGTAGATGTTAGCTGGGACTGTTGCAATCATCGGTTAGGTGAGGGATTGCTCGTAGCGGGTGTGGTTCGGTATGTGTTTGTTGTGGGTCTGTTCTATCTGACGTTGTTATTTTCTTTTGTTTTTTTTTTAGCGTAATAAAGTCAAATGTAACCTTTGGTCTGGATGGGAGGAAGTACTCATTTGCACACTAACGGGTCCCACCATAACATGAATCTCAAAAAAAATGTTGAATTAATGAGGTGGCACGTCCTGGATTGAGTATTGTCTTCTGAATTAATAAAGATAAGATATCATAATTTATTTACATTATTCGAGTTTTTTTCTTTTTTTACCATACTTATTTCTTTGAAGAGTTAAAAGTGTAGGCCCCAGTGCTCTAAAAACAATTCTTTCTTTTAATAAAATTTCTTTCTTTTTATAACTTAAGAAGAAAATCAAAATAGCCCTTATAATAAGGGTTAGTTGAAAGAAAAATTATAAAGCTAAGTAGAAGTACCTTGATATGTCCTTGAATCACTCCCTTCTCTCCACATAAACACACTTCCCTCTCATTACTCTTTAATAATTTGTCTTCCTTCTCCACTCCACAACTCCCTCCTCACCACTTTCTCTCCTTCTCACTCTCTTTCCCTTACCACACATTAATATTACACACATAACAAAATTCAATTGTTTACATTATTATAATTAGTAATCGATTACGTATAGAAATTAAACCCTCACGTCCCAGAAAAAGGAAAAAAAGATGGTTTTGGAATTCGGATACGGTGCATCAAAACGAACTCCCGAGAGGAGGGCCTCCGGCGATCAATTTATCGTCGAAGACCTCCTTGATTTTTCGAATGATGATGGGGTTGTTTTTGACGAGGGTAATTCCAATTCCAATTCCAATTCATCTGACTCCTCTCTCGTTGTTACTCCACCCGATAGCGGTAACTCATTTTCAGGTAACAATGACGCGGTAGTTTTTCCTACTGTTGGGGATACTGGGTCCCATGGCTACTCTGATACTCACTTTTCCGGTGAACTTTGTGTCCCGGTAAGTGTTTTAATTAGAACTCTATTGTTGTAAAGTAGCATTCTTGACGTAATTTTCATTTATTTAATTTCTACCGAAATTGGTTATCTTTATTAATAACTCGCAACATGTAGTTTACATATATTAGACCCTTACGGCCTTAACCCGCAATTTGCAGAAGTCCTAAATCATTCCCATAATAGTTGTTTCAGAAAATGTAGAACAAGACAGTTTCACAACCTGAGACGATCATTTTTATAAAAAAGTTTATACATTCAGTGCTAATAAATGAGTTATCTTTTTATATAATGAGACGATTTCATACTGTGAGACCGTCTCACACAAGAATTATTGTAGTTGTTTACCTGCAATAAATGTTTCCAAAATGATTGATCATTTTCTATACTTAGTAAGTTGAATTGGTAATACTATTACTACGCCATAACTCGTGGCTTGTTGGTTTCACATTTTCCAAAAAAAAATATTAACAATTTTGCTTTTATTCATTTTACGTTTCGAATTTAAAATGGGAGTTGCTTTTATTTTACTCCTCTTTTGCACTTTTTCATTTTGAAATTTCAAGATTTTACAATATGCTTTGATAATCTATAGAGAAAAAAAAAGGTCTTTATCGATATCTATAATAGACAAAATAATGCAGAAGGACGAAATAATCACGGTAGGACCTTTTGCCTATATATGAAAACGAGAGGTATTAAAAATCTAACGAACAATTATTGTGTGACATAAATTGAAAGCCCAAAATGAATATACTACTAAATTTATTTAGTTTATCTTTACTTCGGACACAAAACGAAAGAAAAAATGATATGACCATTTATTAATATCTACGGGATGATAAGCACGTAGACCAAAATACAAATACCAATTCTTGTTTAAGACCGTCTTATTAAGACGGCTCTCACAATCGATTAAAATGGAGGTGGGAAGTAAGAGGGGTTGTGACTTGTGAGAAATCTGAAGTTAAGACGGTCTTAAGCAAGACCAATTGAAATACAAATACATGATAAAAAAGCTCGTAAAATAAACAAATGACCAAGACAAAGGTAAAATAAAATAGATAAATAAATGATCAATACGGAAGAATATCGTGTTTTTCTGTTAGTTATTGAATTTACGTTCTTTTTAATTTATAAAAATATTTTTAATATGTGCAGTGTGACGATTTGGCTGAGCTAGAATGGTTCTCGAATTTCATGGAGGAATCCTTCTCAAGCGAAGACTTGCAAAAATTCAACCTAGTTTCGGGCATATCATCAGCAATGAAGACCCGACCCGAGTCCTCATCCGAAATCCGCTACTACCAAACGGAGCCTCCAAGACCCGAAAACCCACCAAACGTGACATTCAACCCGGAAATACCAGTACCTGGTAAGGCTCGCAGCAAAAGGTCACGTGCTGCCCCGTGCAATTGGACCTCTCGCCTTATAGTCCTCTCTGATGGGTCGCCCTCGCCTGACCAGAACCATCCAATCCAACCCGTGGCCACCAAGCCGGCGAAGGCAGCCTCCAAGAAAAAGGGAGTGTCTGGGTCTGGGTCTGGGTCAGGTTCAGGTTATGGCTCAGGCTCCGACCTTCCCAATGGAGAGGTAAGAAGGTGTGTCCATTGTGCCACGGACAAGACCCCGCAGTGGCGCACAGGACCTACAGGCCCAAAGACGCTGTGCAATGCCTGCGGGGTCAGGTACAAGTCGGGCCGGCTGGTGCCCGAGTATCGGCCAGCAGCCAGCCCGACTTTTGTGCTGGCAAAACACTCAAATTCGCACCGAAAGGTAATGGAGCTCCGAAGACAAAAGGATCTCATGAGGCAACAACAGCAGCAGTATCACCAACAGCAGTTAATGCATCACAGTAGTCATCATCCAAGTAATATGCTGTTTGACCCGGATGATTATTTGATCCATCAACAAATCGGGTCGGATTATAGGCAGCTCATTTAGTCCTAAACACACAACTAAGCTAGGGAGAGGATGACGTTAATTAATTAATGTCCTTAATTTAGTTGCATTAATCTTAATCAGTTGAATCGAGTCGAGTTGAGTTTATTAAGAGCTTAATTAGTTCTAGTTTTTTTTTTTTTTTNNTTTTTTTTTTTTTTTTTATTAATTAGTTTTTGTTTTTTTTTTTTTTTTTTTTTTTGCTAGACATGCATTTTATGCGAATTATTTTTTATAAATTTCAGACAATTTTTATTTTTTGTTGAATCAAATTTTGGAAGAATTATTGAGGTTTTCTTTTATTTAATTATTCAACAAAGAGGGCGATAATTAGTTGGTAATATAGCTTCTATTTTTGGCACATATTTCTTTATTTCTCTTGCCAAATTTGGTAATTTCCATTATTCGACGTGCATGAGAATGTACGTTTTAAGTGTTAATTAATTATATTTTTTATATTTTTTTTTTGTAAGATTTAGAGGGATTATATTATGTATTATAAGTGGTCCCTTAATAATTATTTAACTAATGAAGATTCAGTAGTGTAGTAGACTAGTAGTGTGCTTCCACTAAGCATCACATGCATGGTCAGTGATCAAACAATAAACAAAAATTTTTTAAACGAAATAAGTACAATTAGATCATACATAATTTTCAACCAAGAGGGAGCAAGTTAAGAAAAGTCGTATTCTCTCTTCAGTTATGAGTACTTTGTGTATCTTTTCATCGGTTATATTAGGTAGTTCGGACCTCGGGATTCTCTAATCTCCCTATATTTGTATTTTAAAGAAACGGTTTATATTATTTTATTTTATTTATGAAAGTTTATTGTTGTCAAAAAAGGAGGAGCAAGTTGACTCAACAAAGGGTCAATTAAATCCTTGCCATTTTCTACTTAGCAAAACAATAATTCATAATTGAATTCTAAAGAAAATGAGATTTAGGTTATTTAAGTAAAGCACAGAATGATATATTGATGTTTCACATACTGTAATTGTCGGATCATGTATAATGTAAAAAAAATTTAGTACTTGTCATTCGAAAATATTTTTACTTTATCTAACCGGTTAGAAAAGAAATTTCAGTACAATAGCTACGTGAGGGATTCGAACTTGGAGCCCATTGTCTACTATATGGCCTCTATTTTAACCAATACATTAAGACCTTTTTGATAAAGTAAACCAATATATTAAGACCTTTTCGATAATAAATTACTTATTTCTAATAATGTATTTCAGGATAATTATGTTAACTCTCTAGAATTAGTATAAATACAGAGCCTTTCGTAATTACAAGAACATATTAGTCTTTTCCATAATGAATGAAGAATTTTTTTTTTGGTCAATCGAAGCNCTGTTCTTTCTGATTTATTTTCAACTCACTTTAGTTTAGCTCAGCTCCATTCAGTTCAGTTCAGCTCAGCTCCATTCAGTTCAGTTCAGCTTTAAAAAGCCAAAAAGAACAGGGTCTAAGACATCTTCGGTATTGAATGAATAATTGAGATAATGTAAATGTGGCATTTTAAGATATTTGTATCATGTTTGTTGGACAAATCAAGTTACGATAATGTACGGTATATATATATTCCTATACCTACTTTCGAGGACAAAAAAATTTCAAAGAACAAGGAGACATGGAAGGAAGTGCAGCACACCTATCCACATACCATTATAGATACTTAAAGGTGCGGGTCAAGTCGGGTCGGGTTGGACTGGACCCGGTTGTAAGGTGCTGATATTATCACCAGCATAGGCAATGGGCCCTTTGTAGAAGGTGCATTGAAGGGACATCATGTGCTCCTTATTTATAAACCAAGGAAGTGTCCATAACATAGTTAGTGTAAATGGGACCAACCTCCTAAATATAAATCATTTTTTTTTTTGTTTTATTACTTCATATTAAACTTTAATTTACTTAAAAGAGGTTATTTGGTGCAATCGACTTTTGGACTCTTAACCTCATAATTAAAACAATGGTTATTTGGAAGGGAAAAAAGTTTTACCTCATTGTATCATTTACGGAGTATCCGAGAATACACAAGTGTTATATATTCATCCATTGATTGTAATTGAAAGCAATATTTGGCCAACAACAGAAAGAACATAGATTAGCCTCCTCTTTTCAAATGTTTAAGTTAACTAGAATAATATTTGAAAGGTATGCTTAAACTTCTCCATTTATTTTTGTCCTTCATCATAAAGTGAAAGCCATCGACAATTGAGTAGAAAAGATGCAAGACATTCCTTTGATTTCCTATAAACGTTTTGAACAATAATTCAATTGAAAATTTCTTCTACATTCAAATTTATGGAAATTGAGGAGTAATTTATGTTATAATGTGATTTAGGCCTTTAATTTGATTGGTTATAATCTTTACTTCAGTTACTCCCTTCGTCATGTCGGTCAGTTCTTTCTTCAAAGACTATTCGGTCAGTTCTTTCTTCAAAAACTTAGTCTTTGTATCAAAAGCACACATGAAACATTGATTGGAAGGGAGATATACCGTATTCAACACGGTTGCATATACAAAGGAGGACTTTGACTAAGCTAACAATATACAAAGACTTAATATAACTGAATACATGGAAATAGGTTACGTTGTTTTAATATCCTTAATATGCTCCCGCAAGATGGACGGTCGTAGAGTAAGGCCAAGCTTGGATGATAACAATGAAAACCGGGACCGTGCTAATGGCTTAGTGAGTGTATCAGCGATTTGATCATCACCATTAATATGTTGAACCCGAATAGTCTTTTGTTGAACTTGCTCCCGAACAAAATGAAAGGCGAGTGCAAGATGCTTCATACGGGAGTGAAAAATGGGGTTTGCGGAGTAATTTGTTGCTCCCAAATTGTCACAAAAAATAACTGGAGCATTGGGTATAGAGATCCCAAGTTCACTGAATAACGATTTGAGCCATAAAAGTTCTAAAGTAGTGTTTGCGACGGCTTGAAATTCTGATTCCGTAGACGACAAAGACAATGCCTTTTGCTTTTTAGATGACCAAGAAATAGGATTTTTGCCAATGAAAACAACATAGCCGGAGGTCGAAACAAAGTCATGGCGATCACCTCCCCAATCGGCATCACAAAAGGCATGAAGATTAAATTGAGTATCTTTAAGTAAATGAATACCATGATTAATAGTACCTTTGAGAAACCGAAGTAGTCGCTTTAGAGCAGTCCAATGAGTAGATGTCGGATGTGTCAAGAATTGGGCTAATTTATTAACCGGAAAAGCAATGTCAGGCCTTGTAAGTGAAAGATATTGTAAGCTCCCGACTATGGCACGATATTTAGACTCATCTTGAATTGGGGCAGCATCATCTCGCTGCAATAAGGGAAAAGAGAGCATGGGCGTAGAGGACGGACTACAATCAAGCATGTTATAACGAGTAAGAATATCAGTAATATATTTCGTTTGATTGAGATGGAGACCCGTTGTCGTTGGGGTGACCTCCATACCAAGGAAATACGAGAGGCAGCCAAGGTCTTTTAGAGAAAAACGAGAAGACAATGCTGCAATGAACTTATTAACTTCATTTATGTGAGAACCTGTAACCACTATATCGTCAACATAAACAAGTGCATATAAACGAACATTAGAGCGATCAAAAATAAATAAAGACGGATCAGCAATGGAACTTCGAAAACCATACGAAGTAAAGTAATTTTTGAGCTCGGTGAACCAAGCACGAGGTGCTTGTTTGAGACCATAAATCGCTTTACGTAATTTACAAATATGATTAGGAAAGTCAGAATTTTGAAAACCTGAAGGTTGTTCCATGTAGACGTCCTCGGTCAGCCGGCCTTGCAAGAAGGCATTATTCACATCAATTTGACGAAGAGACCAACCATGAAGAACTGCAAGGGTAAGAATAAGGCGGATAGTTGTGGGCTTAATAACGGGACTAAAGGTTTCGGTATAATCTAAACCGGGTCGTTGATGAAAGCCTTTTGCAACCAAGCGAGCCTTGTGTTGCTTTAGACTGCCATCCGTATTATATTTGAGACGAAAAACCCATTTACAACCAATGACATTCGGGGCAGAATCAGGCGGAACCAAAGACCAAGTATCATTCCGAATCAAAGCGTCGAACTCGGCTTGCATAGCAGTACGCCATAAGGGATCAATTAGAGCTTGTTTAACCGTGGAGGGAGTGGCAAATTGGGGAGAAACTGTAGATAATTGGGCATATTTGGGATTAGGTTTTCGGATATTATTGACAAGGCGGGTGACGGCGCGGGCAGGTGGTGGAGGAGGAGGTGGTGGTGGTGGAGTCGAGGAGACAGAGGCGTGTGGAGAAGCAGGGGAAGAGGCAGGGGACGTGATGGAATTGGTGTTAGTGGTGGGGGTAGATGGCGAGGCAGTGGACACGGGAGAGGATGGGTCAGGTGGGGTGGACGACGGAGAGGGAGTGGTGGTCATAGGGAGAACGAGGTTACACCAATCAGTTGACGTAAAAACAGGATTGGAGTTTGCAGTTTTAATAAGATCAGGGTACGGGAATTGGTCATCAACAAAGCGGACATGACGGGATGTATATAGACGAGTTGTAACTGGATCGAGACACAAGTAGGCACTCTGGGTTGTCGAGTAGCCCACAAAAATACACTGAATGGAGCGGGGTTGGAGCTTATGGTCCGTGTAAGGGCGTAGCCATGGAAAACACAAGCAACCAAAACTGTGTAATTTTGAAAAATTAGGAACCTGATTAAATAATTTTGAAAAAGGTGACATATTTTGGAGAGTCGATGTCGGAAGTCGGTTTATTAAGTATACTGCGGTAGAAAAGGCGTAAGGCCAAAAAGAAATAGGTAATTTAGAATGAGTAAGAAGAGACATACCCGTTTCAACTATATGACGGTGCCTACGTTCAGCAAATCCATTATGCTCCGGGGTGTGAGGAGGACTTGTGAGATGGTTAATACCCGTGAGATTAAGATGAGACGTTAATTTCTTAAACTCACCACCATTGTCAGAATAAAATTGTTTAATTGTTTTATTGAAATAATTTTCTACAATTGATCTAAATTTAAGAAAAACAGTTTCGGTGTCGGATTTACGCTTTAATGGGTATAACCAAATATAGTGAGTGAAATGATCAACAAAAATGACATAGTACTTAAAAGACTCAGTGGAGGGAACGGGGGAACACCAAACATCGGAAAAAATAAGGTCAAGCGGTGCATTAGAAAATAATGTAGTTTGTCCAAAGGGTACTTTGTGACTCTTATGCAAATTACATGAAATACATTGCTCGGAATTGGAAATGCGAAAATTCAAATGCGAACTAATAACTGGAAGAATTTTATTAGCGGGGTGACCAAGTCTATGGTGCCACGACGCTTGTCCTGGAGCTACGGCTAACTGAGCTTTAGGTGTAGTCGGATGCCAAACGTAGGTACCATCAATAAGGAGCCCTTGAAGAAGGACCGCTCCCGTCGGGTTTGCCTTAATACAAAAAGAAGTGGGTGAGAAAACGGCATAAGCATTATTATCGATACAAAACTGTGAGACGGATAACAAATTACGAGAAATTTTAGGAACAACTAGAACGTTAGTAAATTTTAAAGGAAAGGAATTAGAGGAAATAGTGAAAGAACCAGAGTGAGTGATATTTAGTGCAGAGCCATCGCCTATAACCAAATCATCCGCGCCATCGTACACTTGATGAAGAGACAAGGTATTTAAATCATCGGTAATATGGTGCGATGCACCACTGTCAACGGTCCAAGAGGAGGGTGGTTGATTGGTAGGATGGGTTGCGGAGTGGGCTTGAGGTTGGGGACCACGGCGCTGACGAGTGGGGAAGACTACATTCGGGTATTTAGCGAGGAAGTCACGACAGCTAGAAACAACATGACCGACTTCATCACAATAGTGACAACGACCTTTGTAGGGCTTGGGTTGGGATGATTGAGGGGCATCCGGGTAGGACTGTTTGGGTGGGTAATACTGGCGAGGTTGGGATTGATTGCGAGTGTTGTAGTGGGAACGATTCTGGTTGTTGTTGGGGCGATAATTTGCGGCATGAGCGGAGGGGGTAAAGGTAGTGGCGTTTGTGGCAGGGGTATTTTTGAGACGTAATTCCTGCTGTATTAATTTCTCATGAAGTAATTCAAAAGAAATCGGGGTGTCCCGAGCGCGAACAACATCAATAAGAGAACCATACTTGGTTTGGTTTAGCCCGTTCAGAATTTTATTAGTAACATCGTCAACATCCATTGGATGTTCCAATTGAGCGAGATCATCGGTACATGCTTTGATAGCAGTCATGTACTCGGTGATAGTCATATCATCGGTATGGGTAATATTATCTAGGCGATCCTTAATTTGGAGACGGTGACCACGAGAGGAGTTGGCAAAGGTACGGGTAAGGGTGGTCCAGGCAGCGTGGGAAGTCGTATCATTGACAATGAGGGCAGCAATAGGAGGGGATAAAGTGCCGGTGAGGGCACCAAGGATCAATTGGTCTTGGCGATACCAAGTAGAGTAGGCTGGATTGGTGGTTTCGGTGGACTCAGTGGCGGGTGCAACAGGTGCTACGGTGACTGTTTTGGGTGGGGCAACGGTGGTACCATCAAGATAGGAGAAGAGTTCAAGTCCGTTCATGATAGCACGAACTTGAAACCTCCATTGTCGAAAGGTAATGGTGTCCTTAAGTTGAATGCAGTTGGCAAATGTAACGAGGGTTAAGGGGCGGGTGGGTTCAGCGTTGTTGGCAATTTGGAGTTGGTTGTTCGACATGGTTGATCGGAATCAAAAAATTGACGGACTGAGCGAGGTGTATACACGGGTTTGTGTGATCGTGAGGATCGTTTGGATGATCGTGAGGATCGAATTAGACTCGAGATACCATATAAAGAATGAGATAACAATTGTATTGATGAACATAAAAGTTACTGATTACAAGTTAACATATATATACTAAAGAGAAGAGGAGATTAACCTAGCTAAACTACTTCCTAGAATAATGTTAACAACTACTATAAAGTAGGATATACAAAGGAGGACTTTGACTAAGCTAACAATATACAAAGACTTAATATAACTGAATACATGGAAATAGGTTACGTTGTTTTAATATCCTTAATAGCATAGTAATTATCTAATATATGATATACACGCACTCAAATAATATGCAATGAAGAACAATAGCTATGTCGGAATAAATGATTGTTATTATGGTTACATTTCAGACTAAGATGCTATCAATTTTACACAAATCACCTTCTTTGCATTGTGACTATCTAGTTCCTATTTTAACACTCTTCAACATGGTTACATTTCAAACTAAGTTGATAATATTATAACACATACTCATACGTAATCATATTTATGCAATTTTGTTATCATTATAAGAAGAAGAGTGAGGAAGTGACCTTACTGAGCACGCATGTGTTTACACGGGGAAATTCTTTTTTTTTTCTATTTCTTTATTGTGCAGTGTCAAATCAGTTTTTAATATATTAACACACCCAATGATCCACTTGTATCCATATTATGTAATGTATTCGTCCGTCTTTCTCTTATAATGGATAGGACATGACACAACGGATAGTATGCATTATACGTATAAGTTACGATAATTTTGCAGTAGAAAACAAACCAAAAATAATTACCGAAGATGGAAGCATGAATTTCAGTGTTATCTGAATTGTGCAGAGAATGTTAGGGTGAAAGTCGACTAGCAGCTTTAAAATTAACCTGAGTAGTTCCAAGTTGGTACATTAACGTCAGGTAAATTCTACGTTGATTTCTGTACCCTCACGTCATATTACCCAATTGCTATCACCATAATCATCTCGTGGCGCTGAAATCGATGTATGATTAAAAAGAGGCTAATTATAAACTAAAACGTCCCATTCAGCCATTCTAACCAAGTCGTTGTATACTCTCTCCGTTGAACTCAATTTTACGAGTATTCTTTTGTCACAAATTCTCATTATAGACGGACACTATCCGTCTATATGTATAGACGGATACCATTTTTCCTNCTTATCTTGGTTATGCAGGTTGTTGAAGCGGAGAAGGCGATTGCATCTGTTAAGTGCATTATCGATGATTTAAAGTCTATTGCGTCCCATTTTCATTGTTGCTCTCTTAGTTTCTGTCCTAGGAGGGTGAATAGAATAGCTCATAATTTTGCCCAAAAAGCTCTTTTATAAGCTATGCTATTTGTTGTTGTCAAAAAAAGAAAAAAAAAAGTAACTAATGTGGGTAAATTATTTTTATAAACTAGGTATCCTAGCTATAAGATCGATTTCCGAATGAGGTACTGAGGTTATAGAAATTTTTTTAGGTCAATGTGATTATATATATATATATGAATGACTATGTTGATTGAACTTACCAGCTGATATAGTTATCGTTGATGCCACGAAGGGTTCTATAAGCCACAAATTTATCACAATTACAATTGCAATCACGTATACCTTGAGTAATATTACAGATTTACAGTTACAATGACGGTGCTAGGATTTGAACTCAAGAATGACAAATTTTTTTAGCTGGAGTTAATAAATGATGCCCTAAGGAAAACTCGAAGTTACATGGAAATTTTTTATTACAAACTTTGAAATTTTCATTAGCTACCGCCTATTGGAGACGAGCGTCCCTACTAGCCCCCTAGCTGGCTAGCTCCACCACTAGTCACAATAAGCTACATTAAGTGGCTAAGTGTTACGAGATATCGGGATATGGTGAGATATCGACATATTCTTAACTAGAAATACGGTATCGTTATATATCATAGAGAATAATATTGATATTATATCATGTAGTGTTTCCGTTAATAGGAGAACCTAGGTTTACATTCGAGTCTATATATACGACACCCCTATTGATTGTATTGAGGCATGAACGATTATCATCAATAATACAACGATTCGCTTTATGAATTCTTCGCCTCTCCGATTCTAATACTGGTACAAATGGTTGTACGTTGTACATACTCCGTAATTCCGTATATGTATAACCTGTATAGGTATAAAACTTGGTCTTTTACTAAAATGACAATAACAACTTATTTGCATGGGTATGACAATTTTGTTGTTAATATCCTAGTCATTCTACTTTTGTCTTATAACTTATCTGTACTATTTTACATGTTTTAAATTTAAGACGGTTATTACCGTTGTATGCAACAATTTGTGTTGAGCTATACACGTTTTTCAGTAAGGGTAAAAGAGAGTTTGGAATATTTTAAAATATTGATTGTAAGTACACAGTACGATGTACAACAAGCAAAAGTCAGTCATGATTGATCAATGATTATTAACCCTAATTAATAAATTAGAAGAAAATAATTATATGCCGTATTATATGTACAGTAGTGGATGTAAAGCAATAACTAAATTGATTTTACAACAAAAAGTCAAACATAAACTTGAAATAATAACATCTTTGTCTCACTCTTTTCTGTTAATTACTCAATTGGACGAGAAAGCTATATGACTTGACTTCATTATCAAGGACCATTTACGTATTCATGTACATAATATATGGTGTAATGGTGTTCGTGAATCTCGCAATTTCCATGTCATTGTATAAAAATAGTTATTCCTTAACAAATATACAGATATATCTGTCTATCTGTCTTAAAATTAAAGTGGACCAGTTATGTATCCACATACATAACATTGTTAGTGTTAGGGTTGGGGGTTGGAAAATTTCAAAGTTTTTAGTTAGAACTTTCGAAAAAAAAATATGAAGGTTACCCTTTACTAGTTCACTATCCGTTCGTTTTCGTTGACTTCAAATCTTGACTCTATCACTGTACACATTGTACTTTTGTTGTATATATACTATTTGACTGTTTTATGTCTTAAACTATAAACTCCTATAAAAAATACATTTATAAGTGCATCTATATAATAAAGAAATAAATACATTTATAATTGCATGTTTAAGTACATTTATAAGTACATCTATATAGGAAATAAATATTTTATTGTACATATTATTTCAGGTAGACTCTATGTATGATAGAGTTATATTTTTTAACTCTTCTAAATCCAAACACAAAAAGTACTCAATTTGGAGTAATTAGTATAAGAAATATATTTCCCTTGATTCTTTTCAATGTACAGCAAGCCAATATATACAATAAGATGTTAGCCTATTCTAACCGAGTAATCCTCCTCATATCAAGGAGTTGATTGACTAAATACACTCAAGGATATTTACTAGAAATACAAAAGATAATATATGATATAATATTCTAATACGCTCCCTCAATCGAAGCGGGAGGTGGACGGATGCTGAGATTGAATCTGAAATCATCGAACAGAATTTTCGGTAGTCCTTTAGTAAAAATGTCCGCGTATTGGTAGCGGGTTGGAACATGAAGAATCTGGACTTGACCTGTAATACCCAAAATATTTAAGGACTCTGTTGACCGANNCTTAGGGAAGAATAGGTGAGAGACTATGATTGGAATATGTACTATATAAGAGTTGTTACTCGACCTAGCAGAGGCTACTCGGCCGAGTATTATCTACACTCGACCGAGTAGAGCTTACTCGGCCGAGTATACCAGTACTCGACCGAGTATGGCTGCTGTTGACGTGTTAATATAAAATGCAAGTTCGCGAGATTCATTTCATTTCTCATTTTCTCGACAGTTCCTCTTTCTCTAACCCTAGCCTGCCACTCTCTCCTATCACCCCTACCTCCATACACTCTTATATATAGCCTACATCTCCACCATGGGAAAGACGGGATTCGCTTAAGAAGGTTGTGTGCGTGGTCGTCGTCTGTGTCATCGTTGATTCGCATCATTAAAAAAAANATATACTGGGACGGTCCTTGGTAAGGCATCCTGATATACGGGGGTGTTACATGACCGACAGCAACTTTTTCGCGAACGAAGTGAAGATCGATTTCAATATGCTTGGTTCGCTGGTTATTTATTGGATTACCTGATAAGTAGATGGTGGAAACATTATCACAATAAACCACAATAGCTTTTTGAATTGGACATTGTAGCTCGAGTAAAAGATTTCGAAGCCAACACGATTCGACTACAACATTAGCCACAGCCCTATATTCGGTTTCTGTACTAGATTTGGAGACGGCTGCTTGTCGTTTTGAGGACCATGAAATAAGGTTGTCTCCAAGATATACACAATACCCAGACGTAGAACGGCGAGTATCGGGACAGCCACCCCATCCAGTCGGCATCACTATATGCGGTTAGAGTAGATGTAGAGGAGGCTTTTAAGTGCAGGCCATAGTGATGAGTGCCGCGTAGGTATCGGATTATGCGCTTTAAAGCACCAAAATGAGCTTCTCTTGGATCATGCATATATAAACATACCCGTTGTACGGCGTAAGAAATATCGGGGCGCGTGAAAGTCAGGTACTGTAGGGCCCCTGCCAAGCTTCGAAACATAGTAGGGTCAGCAATAGGTTTTCCAGAATCGGCACTTAATTTTGGATTGGTGTCTACCGGTGTTCGAGCGGGCTTGCACGAACCTATTTTGGCCCGATTGATAATGTCTTCAGCGTATTTACGTTGATGAAGAAATAACCCCTGTTTGTGGCGAACAGCAGTGACGCCCAAAAAATAATTCAATGGGCCGAGGTCCGTCATGGCAAATTCGGAACAGAGTTTGGTTAGAATGTCATCACGGAGAGCTGTTGTAGAGGTAGCAAGGATTATGTCGTCCACATATAACAATCGATAGGCCATATTTCTTCCATTATGATAGATAAATAATGAATTATCGGATTTGCTATGGGTAAAACCAATTGAAGAAACATAGGATGCAAACCTTTGGTACCATGCGCGAGGCGCTTGTTTGAGACCGTAAAGAGACTTCTTTAGGAGGCAAACATTGTCAGGTTTGTGACGGTCTCGAAAACTGGGTGGCTGATGCAAATAAACTGTCTCGTCTAAGCGCCCATGGAGGAAGACGTTCTTGACGTCCAGTTGATGAATATGACACTTTTTAGAGACCGCAAGACTTAGCACGGTGCGTATGGTTTCCGGTTTTACTACGGTACTAAACGTTTCATCACAATCGACTCCCACCTGTTNNCCAAATCACCATTAGCTTTGAATTTGTGCTTAAACAACCATAAACAACGAGTTATATTGACATTAGGAGGTCGAGGCACTAGAACCCAAGTCTCATTCTTAAGTAGAGCGTCAAATTCATCTTTCATGGCTTGATTCCAATGACGTTCATTAAGTGCGTCGATCGGGTTCTTGGGCAAGGGAGACAGGTTGTTTGTTGCACATAAATCAAATATGGGTTTGAGTTTGAAAATACCATGAGCAGCACGAGTTGTCATTTGAGGGGATGGCAGAGGTGGAGGGGTCGGAGGAGAGGCCGCTTGCGTCGATGGAGGTGTGAGCGTGGGACCAGGCGTGTGATGAGGACCGCCAGGGGAGATGTGAGGGGGTGTGCTCGGGGTGTTAGGACTAGGTGTGTCGGGGGCGTTTGTGTCGGGGGCTGGGTCATGTAGGGCGTCGGGTCAGGGTCTAGGAAACGGTAAGAGGGCGACGGGTTAGGGTCAGTTTTAGAGAAGGGAAAGACCGTTTCATCAAAGGTGACATGACGAGCTATAATGACCTTTTTGGTAGCTAAATCTAAACACTTGTAACCACGGTGGTTCGACGGGTAGCCGATGAAGACACACGGAGTAGCACGGGGGACAAGTTTGTGTATAGTGGAGGGAGGGGTGTGAGGGTAGCAAAGGCATCCAAACGTCCGGAGATGCGTATAGGACGAGACTCGTTTGTAAAGACTAGAGGTGGGGGAGTCATAGTGGTTGGCTTTGCTAGGTAAAATATTGTGGAGGTAGGTGGCCATGGCAAGGGCATGATGCCACATATTGGGAGGCATATGGGCATGGATAAGTGAGGTACGGATGATGTTGTTTAGTGTTCGTATTTTACGCTCTGCCTTTCCATTTTGTGGAGAGGTGTGAGGACACGAGAACCGGAACAACATGCCGTGGGAGGCAAAAAATTGGTGGAGAACAGAATTGTCGAATTCTCTACCATTGTCACATTGCAAAGTTTTAATAGGTAGATTAAATTGGATTTTAATCATTTGGTAAAATGTAGTGAAAATTTGAGATAGTTGGGTCTTATTTGTAAGAGGAAAAGTCCACAAGAAATTAGTGTAATCGTCTAAAAAAAGATTATAATATCGATGATTCATTGTGCTTAAAACCGGTGAGATTCATAAGTCTGTATGCAAAATATCAAATGGGGAAAGGGTGTGAGAGACAAAGTCACGAAAAGGTAATTTAACATGTTTTCCCAATTAATAGGAATTGCAAACAAATGAATTACGAAAAGAACTACATGGAATTGTTTTATTATTGCAAAGAGAATTAAAAATAGCAGGCCCGGGATGTCCTAGGCGTCCGTGCCATGTTGTAGATGAGAGGGCAGTGAAGGCATGAGGTCGGTCAGTCGATGGGTTGAAGGGCGTGGATTGAAGTGGATAAAGGTCCCCCGTGCTATTACTTCTCATAATCGGCGTCTCCGTCTTGAGATCCTTCACAGTGAAACCAAACGGGTCAAATTCAACAGATACATGGTTATCAATGGTAAATTTACAGCCTGAAACCAAGTTTTTAATGATGTTGGGGACATGTAGGATATTCTGTAAAGTGAGGGATTATGGGGAGGAGGCAAATTCATAGCACCACGACCAACAATTGGAATCAAATGACCATTACCGACTACTATATGACGATTACTACTTAAAGGAGAATAAAAAGAGAGTTTACCATTATTGGATGTCATGTGCGACGACGCACCTGTGTCCATATAATAGTTGTCATCCGGCTGTTGAAGCGAGAGAGACTGCATCACCGCTGCAATATCAGTAGGCATAAAAGCACCTGAAAACGCACTCATGGTTCCTGGCTGAGCGGCAATAAACGCCTGGTTTGGGCGAAGGCCAAGGATTCCGGGTGAGCGCGACAGGTTGGGTGTTGGCCAGCCGACAGTGGGGTACGGGCAGGGCGGCACATGCCACCCCTGTTGCTGTTGAGCCGGCCAAGGAGACATGGGAACCCACGTCCAAGTTCCCGCTTGTTGCTGTCCATTACGGGCACCATTTTTACCACCGGAGTTCTGGTGATTTGAGGAACCACCACCATTTTTACCACGCTGGTTCCCACGGTTATGACGACCTCCTTTACCTTTGTTATTGTTTCCACCACCTTTGGAATTGTTGGTGTTGGGACAATTGTCAGAATCAGCAGCAGCAGGGGAGTTCGTCTGAGATGCTTGAAGGGTCGTGTCAGAGGTGCCTGATGTAGCTTTGGCACGTCGGGACTCTTCAAGTGTGAGCATCGAGCGGGCTTTGTAAAATGGAGGGAGGGGATCACTTTGTTGAATGATAGTTGCAATCCCATCGTACCCATCGGGCACATGAGTAACAAGTTGAAGGACGAGTCGGGTTTCGGAGACCGGAGTACCAACATTAGCGAGTTGGTCAGCGATCATCTTGAGCGCTTGGCAGTAAGACGATACATTCGGATGATTGTCCATGTGGACGCTGGTGAATTGCTGTTCCAACAAGACGGCACGAGAATTCTTATTGTCGTTGAAGATGTCCTTGAGGCGGTCCCATGTTGCTTGGGCAGTGGCACCTGGTTCAAGGATGGTATGAAGGAGATCGATAGAGATGGTGCTGTAAATCCATTGTTTAACAATGGCATCGAGTCGGTTCCACTTAGCACCTTTGTTAATGACCGCATCTTTGGGAGGATCGATGTGGTCAATAACATCGAAGGCTCGGGCTGTGTTGAGAAACAACTCGACCCATGAAGCATAGTGAACATTTTCGGATTCTAGGGTAATTTGCACGAAGTTTTTGATGTTGCAAACGGAGTATGCGGGATGGAAAGAGGCGGATTTTGATGTATCGTCAGTGTTAACCATGGCTGCGAGTGAAGGGAAGGAGAAACAGAGAGGCGGAAGAAGAAAGAGATAGAGGATCGATATTAGGGTTGATACCATATAAGAAATGTATTTCCCTTGATTCTTTTCAATGTACAGCAAGCCAATATATACAATAAGATGTTAGCCTATTCTAGCCGAGTAATCCTCCTCATATCAAGGAGTTGATTGACTAAATATACACTCAAGGATATTTACTAGAAATACAAAAAGATAATATATGATATGATATTCTAATAATTAGTTCATATAGGGAATAAAATAGATAACTTTGACGATATACAAAATTTTATGCGCTATAACGTAATTAGAATAGAATTATTTTAGTAAATTTATGTTTATGACACGAGGTTTAACACACAAATAAGATTATACATCCAGTTGTACCATAAGCATTGTACAATCAAAATATAAGAATTCGAGCTTATATGTATTATTTCTGAGCTAATTCAAAGTTCATGTTTTAAATGTGTAAATGAATGAGTTCAATACTTT
>LHUT01001166.1:25732-42501 GCA_001412135.1 Silene latifolia subsp. alba
TCTTTTGGGCGCAAAAAATAAGAAAGGGGAAGAAAGAATGGAAAGAATTAATTTAATAGTGTAAGTTGTAAAGTTTATAGGAAAGAAACAATAATAAAGAAAAAATAATGAATAAAGTAGTAGAAATTGTTGATTTTTTATGAGAGAGAAAATAATAGAGAATGAATAAAACTTACCAAAAAAGGAAAGATGAAAGATAATTAAACAGTGTGAAAAAGTAAAGAGGGAAGATGATAGAAAATTGAAGGGAGTAAAAAGATTATGATAATAATAATAAATATTATAATAATATTATTCATTATCAATAATAATAATAGTAATATAATATATAAAAAAATAAAATAAAAAAATAATAGTAACAATAGTAAATAAATTATATAATAATAATGACAACAATAAGAATATAAAATAATAACAATATTAATGTTGAAATGAACCGAACTGAACTGAACTGAACTTAATGAAGGTGAATTGAACTTAATTGAACTTAATGGAGCTTAACTAAACTAAACTGAACTTATATAAACTGAAATTAAGTCCAAAAGAACATGGCCTAAATCTGGTTAATCTTAATTAGGTCAATCTTAAACCATGGTAGACCTTTATGTTATGCCATTTTTTACCCTAATAACTTATTTCCACTTCCTTCTTTTATTAAGATGACATTACTTTTTATATTTGTCTCAAATAAGTTGTTCACCTAATCATCTTACATTCTTTTAGCGAGATTTTAGGTAAAAATTAAACAAATGATTAAAATAAATAATTATTTCCAAATGACCGTAGAAAAAAAAGTTCCAAAGTAAAATTTTCTAAAGTTTTAATATCCATCCATGAGTAATAGTTACAAGTAATTTCTTCTACCATTAACTTACCTAATCACAAGTATCTTTTATATATTTTTTGTAATAATCAATTATCATAAAACCGTTTGTTAACGTAAAGGAAGCTAACTATAAATGCAATGATGTTAACAAAATCCAGCAATTAAAGTACCGCATTTTATTACTTACCAATTAAGCTAGTTGATCTGTGATATTAACTCTAGTTATTTTATACTACACATTTATGTTGTTGCTCATTAGTCATCACACACACCAATCACAATATAGATCAAATTTTTTAAACTTTTTAAGCTAAAACCCAAGCAATTCAAGTACAGTCGCATCTTCAGTTTCACCCTTTTAAACCTCACCTCCCATCAAAAAAACACACACACCCTTTTTCACATAAACCTCTCATCCCTTACACATTACATTCAACTCTTTCACATAAAAACACAAAACTTCTACTACAATAATTATCTTTATCTTCTTCTTCTTCTCTTGTTTCTTTGCAATTGTCTTATAATTTCTATATTTTATTTGAAAAATATATTACTTCTAAGAAATTAATTAAGAGATCTTGTTTGAAATAAATAAATTAAAAAAGAATTGAAATAATGGGACATCACACATGTTGCAATAAGCAAAAGGTGAAAAGAGGGCTATGGTCTCCTGAAGAAGATGAAAAGCTCATCAACTACATTTCTACCTTTGGCCATGGCTGTTGGAGCTCTGTCCCTAAGCTTGCTGGTATGGTTACAAACCCTTTTATTCATTATAAGCGCGAGTCTTTGAAACACTCTGATAGGTTAGTAATGTTGTCGTTTGATTATTGATATTAGCATAATTGTAAGGATCTATGTGCTAATATCAAATGTATATCATAGAATTATACTAATATCAACAAGCAATAAGTGACCTAGAATGTCTAAAAACAAATCACAAGTCATTATTAAGGTACCGAGTCATTAACTGGATTTCAATCATCGGTTTAAATTTTTGGTTCAAATACTCTATCATTTACATGTATATTCTCAAAGCTATAACAATTCATCGATCTACGTACTAGTACACTAGCACATAGATCCAACCGGTCTATGGTAGATAGATTATTATAACTACGAGAATATGTAAATATTATATCAACCAAAAATTTAAACCGATGATTGAATTGAAACCCAGTCAATGATTCAATACCTTAATAATAAAACCGCAATTTGTTTTTATACATATTAGGTTAATAATTGTTTATTTTAATTATTTATTTTTTCAGGATTGCAAAGATGTGGGAAGAGTTGTAGATTAAGATGGATAAATTACTTAAGACCTGACCTAAAACGTGGAAGTTTTACTCCACAAGAAGCTGCACTCATCATTGATCTTCACAGAATCTTAGGCAACAGGTTTTCTTATTTCTTCTGTCTTCATTTTCTTCTTTTCAAATTGTACTATTTTCAGCCTTTCTGTTTTGCAGTCACAGCATCTTTTTACCTTAAGGTTTATCTGTTTTATGTAAGCATTTATTTGGGAAAAATAAAATAAAGTAAGAATACATGTGAACATAATGATTTTTTTTTGTTAGAACAATCTTAACGTACTTATTAAGGTATAAAATCATTGATTGAGTTTCAACTAGTAGCGTACTCATTAATTGACTGAGTTTCAACCAGTAGCGTACTTAATCAATAACGGTTTTATACCTTAATAATATCGCACGCTAACACGCTTATGAGATCACTTGATAAATTTAGCTAAATACAACATTTTTGTATAGTTTATTTACTTACTAGTAGATTGAATTCATATGATAATCACTTGTTGATATTGTCCATTTTTTTTTCTTCATGACATGTTACTCAAATGTATAAAACAATATTTTACCATTCATCTATGTAATTTTTGAACTAATATATTGTTATGTACGAGTTTGTGCAGGTGGGCTCAAATAGCTAAATATTTACCGGGAAGAACAGATAACGAAGTGAAGAATTTTTGGAATTCGAGCATTAAGAAAAAGCTTCTTTCTCAAGTTGTTGTGGCAAACTCCACAACCAATATCATGTCCAACAATCATCATCTTAATTTTGCTCCATCCACTATTTCTTCCACTTTAAATGATGAAATTGGAGATATTACCAACTTCTTTAGCCCTCCTAGTTATAATAATCTCAATATTATTAGCCCTAATTTTATCATTACACCCCCACAAGATTACCAATTACAACAAAATTATATCCAAATCCAAAATATTAATAACAATTTAAGCCAAACAAACCCTATTTTACAAGGACTTGATCCCAATAATGAAGGCATACTTAACCAAATCACCCCTAATAGTGATGATCATAATTTGCTTTTATCATCTTCTAATTATGATCAAACATGGCCACCATTAAACTTCCAACATTTTCTCAATGAAGGGCTAATAAATAATCATCAATTTCTTTCAAATGAGGCACTATTACAAGAGCCACATTATGATCATGATAATGATAATATGATGAAGATGAAGTTCATGATGATGATGATGATGGGAGTCCCAGTCATGAAGAAATCAGATGAAAACAACGAAACAATCACAGTCGAATGCAATAATAATAATAATAATAATAATAATAATAACATGCCAATGGCATCATCCTCATCATTGTCTCATCATCATGATCATCATCAACTTTCCAAGTTTATAGTACCATCATCATGTGTTACTACATCCTTTGGAGGATCATCATCTTTGGAGTATGTGGATTTGGAGTATGACCATGCCATAATACCACCATTACCATCATCGTCATCCTCATCATCATCACCACCTCCACCACCACCACCACCATCTATCGCAGCGGTCCGAGAAATCTCAGAGTCTTACCATGTGGTACCAAGCAGGCTATTATAAACCCTAGGATTATTCCCATCAGTAGCTGGAATACCTTATTATGGTAATAACCTATCCTTTATATAGAGCATTTATGTACCTTGTCATATCATTCATAATTGTAATATATTTATGTTACATATTTTTAATTATATGTATGATAAAAAAAATACTATAAATGTATTATATATATTTATATTTGCTAGTTTTTGAAGAATTAAATTCTTTTCAGTAGGCAACCTAAATATATCTAGTTCAGGAGGTCATTAAAGTATTTTCCTTTTTTACAAAAATTCTCATTTAAGACGGGTATATCCGTCTTAATTATAAGACCGATCAATTATCACATAGAAGACAAAAACAAAATGTATTGATATTAACAGAAGGTTTATCTCATCTATACAACTGGCCGTGGGGTGTAATTTGACTCGTTTTATTCTTAAGACGGATATATCCGTCTTAAGAAAGACCTATTTTTTTAAACTTAGACCTGTAAATATAGGATGATATTTTCACATGTTACACTCAGAATTGCATGGAAAATTTGGACCTACATATGCATATGTAGGGAGGAGGTTTACTATATAGATGCATGCATTTCTGTTTGTATAAATAATGTGTATGCTAATCAGTTATTTCTCTGCCAATATTAGGTTACTTATTGAGGTACACTTATGTCTCTTAGTGTATATGCAGTACTTGTTACATTTAATTATTGTGTGCTCAATTTTTTTTTATCTTTTCTCTCCCCATATCATCTCATAAGATCTACATGGTACATGGTTTTTGCTAAGTTGTGCGTCATAGAATCATATAATTCATAAGTCAACTCCCTCAAAACCTACAATTGTTTTTGTTTGGTACAATTTTGTGGACTCGTCAGTCCCAATTATTTGGTTAAGTTCGATTAAAATGTTTCTTTTTAAATAATATAGAAAGTAAATAAATAATTGAGAGTCGAGAAGAAGGGAGTAGTTGACAATTGTTATTGGTAATTTTTTATGAATGATGCTTAATTTATATCGCGCAAAATTTTATTAATATCGCTCAACTTTGATATAAACATTCAGATTTTATGGACCTGAATCTTTAACTTTTGTTGCATTGAACCGTTTCCTTTTCATAATGAAGAGCAAATAATTGTAGAATGTAGGAAGAAGAGTTTAAAACTAAAATCTAATAAATTACTTATTATGTGAGGTTAAATAGCAAATTAGCAATAGAGGAACTTAATATGATTTTACAGGTGGCCGGAAAGTCTCTTATAAGGCTGTTTTACATTAAAATATTGTGAAGCGACATGTAATGTACATGAAATAAAATCTATATATGCAACCATACTATTAACTATTTTTTAGGGTATTTTAATAAATAATGAATGATTTTACATTAGTATTAATGAAACTGTCTTATATAAGAATTTGTGATAATCAAATTCAAATGGTGATCATCGAACAAAACTTTTGAGACATAACATTTCCCATTCCTTTCATGATATGATCATCATTATTTGAGCTTGTAATACTTCTAGAGTTTGATTTATGCATAAATTTGAAAAGAGAAAAAAAATACAAGTAATTAAGGTACTAAAGATTATTAGTAGTTTAATTAGTGTTGTGTGTATAATAAATAATTTATTGCAAAAGTTGGTAGACTTAGTAATTGAAGTTGGGGTTTTACTTGAATTAGAAAAACAAGAAAGCATGAGAAGTACAAGAAAAAATGAGTGTTTAGGGCTATAGTAAACATCATTTCCTGTCACTGTTTTTGACACAAATTGCTATTAATTGTCTTCTCTAGAAGATTTGATTATATGATGGGAAATGCATCTTTGCATGACGCCATGCTAATTAATTTTTTGAACATTTTTTTTTTATGAAATTAAAGAGCAATTTGTAATATTTTCTTTTTGTTTTTTTTTTTAGGAAAATTTGATGGGAATAATCCTACCTTTAGTCAATCTTCCAGGAATAATCCCACCTTTATGTAATCCCAAAATAATCTCACCTTTTAACCCCATCTTCTTTAAACAATCCCTAAAAAAAAATGACCCACTATAATAGGTAAATGTTAGTTGCCACTTTAAATTTCTCTTCTAATTAATTTACTTCATTACTAACCATTTTCCCTTCTTTAAATCTCTTTTAGTCTCCTCTCATCCCCCCTCTCACTAACTTATTCTACTGTTTTAATGAACACAAATAACCAATATTATAGCATTCGATGACACCATAATATCAGAAATTTTTACTTCATAATGGAGCAAAAGTAAGTACATAATTCATCTAATTAATCTACTTATTGATGGATAATGAAAGTTAACTATCATTAATTGAGTAAGTTGAAGTATAAATAAGTGAATTTAAGAAAGTAACCATGACACCATCCTCATGTATAAACACTCAAACCCAATTCACAGTTTCTCCTACCTCGTGCGTACGATTTTGATAGTGGCCTATGTGCCTGTAATTCTTGACCAAAAATAAAATCTCTTAATTGTTTGATATTTGGACTTTATGAAACTTTGTTTAGATTAGTTTCTATGCCTTTTTAGGCTCTGTTTGGTATAACTAACTGAAAAGGTAGCTGAAAACTGAAAAGCTAACTGAAACCTGAAAAGGTAACTGAAAATTAGGAACTGAAAATTAGGAACTGATATGGTAGCTGATTATATAAAAAAATGTTTGGCAAACTAACTGAAAAGCTAACTGATTTTGTTGAAATGACGTAAAAAGATATGATAATGATTTAATAGTAAAGATTTAAGGGGTAAAAACGGAAAATGAAATCAAATCAGGTACCTGAAATCTCAAATGCTACTCTAGGTAGCATTTCATTTCAGGTACCTTATTTGTTTAAATAAGCTACTTGCCAAACATTTACAAAAAAATAAGGTGCCTGGAATTTTGGTCAAATAAGCTACTTTGACCAAATCAGGTACCTGAAATACCTTGCCAAACGGAGCTTTAGGCTCTGTTTGGTAAAACTAACTAAAAAGGTAGCTGAAACCTGAAAAGGTAGCTGAAAACTGAAAAGGTACCTGAAACCTGAAAAAGGTAGCTGATAAGGTAGCTGAAAATTAGGAACTGATAAGGTAACTGATTATATTAAAAGATGTTTGACAAACTAACTGAAAAGGTAACTGATTTTGATGAAATGACGTAAAAGGATATGATAATTATTTAACAGTATAGATTTAAAGGGTAGAAACGGAAAATTAAACCAAATCAGGTACCTGAAATCTCAAATGCTACTCTAGGTAGCATTTCATTTCAGGTAGCTTATTTGGTTAAATAAGCTACTTGCCAAACGCTTACAAAAAATAAGGTACCTGAAATTTTGGTCAAATAAGCTACTTTGACCAAATCAGGTACCTGAAATACCTTGCCAAACGGNTATGATAATGATTTAATAGTAAAGATTTAAGGGGTAAAAACGGAAAATGAAATCAAATCAGGTACCTGAAATCTCAAATGCTACTCTAGGTAGCATTTCATTTCAGGTAGCTTATTTGGTTAAATAAGCTACTTGCCAAACGCTTACAAAAAAATAAGGTACCTGAAATTTTGGTCAAATAAGCTACTTTGACCAAATCAGGTACCTGAAATACCTTGCCAAACGGAGCCTTAGTTTCAAAAAGTGGGTTAGATTGTGTTATTATGCCAAGTATTTTAGGGATAAAGAAAGTGAGAGATGATGAGATATGAAATAAAATAAAAAACCTACAGATTTAGAAAAGACAATGATTTAAAAGGCTAGAAACCTTTTAAACAAGTAACAAGTAAAAAGGACTATTTAGAGAAGATGAGGTTAAAAGGTCGGATTATTTTGGGATTACATAAAGGTGGGACTATTCCTGGAAGATTGACTAAAGGTGGGATTATTCCCGACAATTTTTCCTTTTTTTTATTGTAAAAGTCACAAGGAAAATTTTCATATCAATGTAATTTAAACTTGGGTCATGTGCCTCTACCGGTTAAACTAGCTAATAATTACAAAGAATGGTGAACGTCTAAAACTTGCACGTAGCTACTAGCTAGTATAATTGTATAACGTTCTTGGTCTTCAATTGGTGAATTTGATATTGCCTTCTAGTTTTATAGGTCACTAATCTTTTTCTTTTGTTTTCTTTGTAAATAAATCGATTTATAGATCAATTCTGAAAGATGATGATGTTAGCAGATATATTGATTGGATCTCAATCATCAACTTATGGTTTTGGTTGAGATGATTTTTTCACATGGTATCAGAGTCAGTGTGACCAAGAGGTCGAGGCATGCATGCGTGCACAATTCAAGCCTAAAAGACGACATTCATGTGAGGCAATGACGTAGCTAGAACTAGACCTGCCTAGGCCTTGGCCCGGGGTCCTTTTTTATTTGTTATGTATTAAAAAACAACAAATATGACAGCTTTGTTCTATTAGCATAGTTGATCGTTGGTATAGCAGTAAGATACTACTATTTGAGACCTCGCAGGTTCGACTCTTCATAGACACATTCTTTACATACTTTAAATTTTTTGGCCCTATTATTATTTTTTTTGGCTTGAACCCTATTATTTTTTTTTTTGCTTGAACCTGGATCTCCTGGGAATTTCACCCAACTTTAGCCACTAGACTTCAACCTTACGGGCGTGAGTGGGTTTTTTATTTCTTTTATTGTTTCTTCAATGAAGAAGCTTATGCCCTGAGTTGTCCCTACAATTTTTACAATTATTCTTGTAATATTTCTTACCTCTAGATTATTTTTTTATTTGTTCTATACACATTCTTTATTAATTTCTAAATATTTTCATGTAATACTCATTTAATAATTTTTAATTTTGTAGTCATTGATTTTGAGACACATCGAGAAGAGAAGTGTTATCGAAAACCGATAACATGTACTATAAGAGATATGTCGAGGTATTTTAATTTCGTCGACATATTTAAGTCGAAGACGAAAAGATTAATTTCGACCCCACAGAGGATTCGGTTCTGGCTACGTCCCTAATGTGAGGGGAGTGTAATGTGTAAAAGAGTATAAGATCATTAACAAGGGTTCAACCATCACCTTAAGGTTTTGGTTAAAATGATCTTGTCATGAAAGAAGGGCAAGAAACTTGACACATCATCATAATCTGCAACGTTTACACCTTGTTACTAAATTCTATTTCCTCCGTCCTAGTAAATAATTTAAACTTGCTTTATTTGTCCCTCACAAAATAAAGTAAGTGTAAACTATTTCATTGAGATAGAGGAAGTAGTTATTATATTGTTGCACCAAGATGAATCGCTTTAATTAGGTTGTTTTAAATCTGTATGAGCCTGTGTAATTAGAACATAGTTTTACTGTTGACAACGTTGCCAATTCCTTTAATTGATCACTGTCAAAATGTAGCATCAGTAGCATGAGATGTTAGCGTCTCATAACCATATCTTTTAGGGCTCGCTTGGAATGAGAGTAATTATTAAAGGAGTAATATAGTTTAAATGAACTAGAAAATGGAGGAAAGTGATGGAGGTTGGAGATAAAAATGGAGGAAGATAGCAGTGGCGTATCTAGGAATTGGATGATGGGGGTGCGANGAAGTTCTCGAAGTAGTCTAACCATTAAGGGATAATAATTACCCACCTCCCCCTCAAGTAATGCATTACCTCCATATGGAGGTAATAATTCCTCCCTCACGACAACAGACTTAGAGAGATGTGAGCTAGAGAGATAAAGTGAGGATTATGACCACAAAAAAAACCCCGACCAACCTGCCTGATCCACCACCACCTTCATCCCGGCCACTAAGAGTCCCTGTCTCCATCCCCAGCATTCCGATCACCACCATGGGCCATCTGAGGAGCGCCCCGCACGCTAGCCATCAAAAACCTTCACAAAACCAAATCCCCCTCTGCCAACCACCTCCTCTACACTTCAACCCCAACCACCGGCGACGGTTTCGTACCGATCTGCCCTAACCAATTCTATCCCTCAACCTCAATTTCCCAAAACCCCCCAAAACTCCCCCTCATCCTTACACCCCGATTTTTTCCCCAAATCTGATTGAACCCAGAATCAAGCTCCCTCCGGCGATTATTAACTCCATTAAATTGACCTGGAAAAACTCTTTAATCATCAAACTTACTGGAAAATCGATTGATTCATACCACTTATCAACAACTCTTCGATCCCTTTGGAAGTGTCAAAATCAAGTCAAATTGATTGGATTGGGTAAAGGATTCTATTCCTGCAAAATCGATAACAGCGTCGATCTTCAAAACATTAGAAACAATGGTCCTTGGTTCGTCCTTGGTCACTATGTGCATATCCAAGCCTGGTGTCCGAATTTTCAACCCTCTGCGGCGGTCATCAATTCCGTTCCTACCTGGATTATCCTCCCTGAGTTGCCTATTGAATATCATCACACTGATATTCTCCAGGCCGTCGGGAATGCTCTAGGTGGGTTTATCAAGTTTGATTCTAATGGTTTGAGCAACAATAACGCTCGATTTGCGCATCTGTCCATCCACTTGGATCATTCACAACCTCCGCCATCCAAGGTGTGGATAGGATCCTTCTGCCAAGAAGTGAGGCTTGCTGAAAAACAGATGTTCTGTTTCAAATGTCAAAGTCGCTGTAATGGAGCGTGTGGGGGTAACGAGTGAGTTTCCGGCAAAGAGCGGTCCTCCTACTGTTGACCCAACTATTGTTGTACCTGCTACCCCCCTGTCCACAAGTCAAGATTCTTCTGAGAAAAGTTGGACCATGGTTCCATTTAGGGGAAAAAGTAAGTTCCCTTTTTTCTTTCCAAAAACTGTGCCTAAACCAAATTTAGCTCCCATTCCATCATCTTCTGACCAATTTATTAAAGTAAAGAGTACTATCATCATTCCCCCTTTAAAACTTAACCTACTTTTTTATTTTCAAAACTTTAACCCTTTCCTTTATCAGCCTACCCTACCCCTTCCCTCTTCCCTGTTTATTACCCCTATCACTCTTACCCCCAACACCAGTACAACAAAAAAAAACCACAAAAAAATCCACCTCAACCCACCATGACAGACTTCATTCTCCTCCGCTGCCTCTTTCCCTCCATATATCGCCTACCACAACTTCTGTTTCACCAAGAAAACAACCAAATCTTCCCCTCACCCTTAACTGTACTTCTTCTCCACCCCGAGGCTCCACTAAAGGCCTCCTCCCAACCCCCACCTCTCACCCTGCCAGAGGTCCCGGTAAATCAAACCATTTTCATCTTCGAACCTCGCCTTGTCTCGCTTCAAGTAACCGCACCTATCTTGCGAACCATTCTAGCCAATCCGTACCAACCCCCTTCACAATGCCTAACATTAAGTCTTCTCACTACCAGGAGACCCAACAGATTCATTGCCCCAGCTCACCTCCCAGACCTGACCGACCTAGTGGCTCTGCCCCCTGCTCTCATGTGCTTCCTGAAATGGTTTGTCAATTACAAAGATCACCCCCTCCTTGCACCCGTCTTACCAGAAGCCCTGGAGTTTCTGTCGGATCCCATGCCCATTTTGCCTCGATTGAGGACGGTCTTGTTATTGACCTCATTGGAGAAAGACCTTCTAGTTGCAAGCTACTCCAATACGGTGAGAGTATTCATAACAGCAGTGCCACTGAAACAGTTGAACATTTGGGTAAGCTGGGCTGCCCTCGACTGGGATCACAGAGAGTTGATCTTGACTCTGACGGGATCAAACGACAAGGTCTTTAGCGCCCTCCTAGGCAGAGAACTAGACGTGGAGGAGGACGCGGGAAATCCGGAGGCTCTGACAGAGGTTGTTAACTCTCTTCTTCTCCCTCCCAACATGAATATTCTATATTGGAATTATCGCGGAATAGCCCGTCCCTCCTTTACAACCAATTTTTCCTATCTTGTGAATGCCCATAAACCTCACATTGTCATCCTCTCTGAAACCCGTGTTAGCTCCCCCAATTCCTTGGCTATCGTGCGTTGTCTTCATTTCGACTCATGGGAAATCCTTGACCCTGCGGGATTCACTGGTGGAATCATCCTTTTGTGGAATGCTTTGGATGTTGCTATCACTCTTGTTAACAAGGCCGAGCAGATGATAAATGTGGTGGCTCAGGTTCTTTCTTCTAAACTTGTCTTTGTTCTTTCTGCTGTCTACGCCAGTCCCAAATTTAGACATAGAGTTAATCTATGGAACGATTTAAATGCCCTGTCCCTTAACCTTAATCACCCTTGGGTGTGCATTGGTGACTTCAATGAAGTTACTGGGCCCCTAGAAAAATTAGGAGGACGAAACATTAAGTGGAATAGAGTGAACCTGTTCAAGTCGACCATGAACTCTTGTAATCTGATTGACCTTGGGTTTTCTGGACCCAAATTTACGTGGACTAATAAGAGGCGTAATTACCCCATTTTTGAGCGCCTTGACCGTGTGTGGGTTAATCAATCGTGGCTTGACCATTACCCCAACTCCCATAATTACCACCTCACCCGCTTAAACTCTGACCATTGCCCGATTATCCTTAAATCTTCCCTTCCTGACTGCCATCAACCAAAATCATTCAAGTTTGAGTCTTTTTGGGCTACTGATCCTAGCTTTTTCCCTACTGTTGAAGCCACGTGGCTTTCCTCCTTTGACTGTGTCCCGACCAAACTCTCTTCCCTTAGTGTTGTCCTCAGTGACTGGGCAGCCAATGCCTTTGGCAACTTTTTCAAAAACAAAATGTCTCTTAATGCCCGCCTCCTTGGCGTCCAACGAGACCTCTGCCACCACCCCAACTCGACTTTTCTTAACAACCTCAATGATTCCCTTCTCAACGAGCTTAATCACATCCTTGATATGAAGCACTCCTTTTGAAGAGATCGCTCCCGTATTAACTGGCTTGTGGATGGAGACAGAAACACTTCTTTCTTCCAGAAATCTGTCACTTTGCGTCGTAGCTTCAACCGTATCCTTTCCTTAGTTGATGATGTCGGCCTTACCATCTCCGGCCATGATAACCTCTCTGCCCACATCACCAATTTATTTGCCAATCTATACACCTCTGAAAAATTGTTCGCCAATCGTGTGACCCAAAACCACCACCTTCCCATTACTTCTTTTTTTGTTCCTTCTGAAGATGAAATTCGCCTTGCCCTTTTTTCTCTTGGATCTAAGAAAGCCCCGGGGCCTGATGAGTTTCATGCGGGCTTTTTCAAGAAGTGCTGGCACATCATTAAGGGTGACCTTGTTCACTTTATTCAAAGCATTTTCCACACAAAGTGTATGCCTGGAAGCATAAATAAGACTGCTATTACTCTTATTCCAAAAATCCCTTCCCCTCAAACCATTACCAACTTTCGGCCCATCACCCTGTGCAACACCACTTATAAAACTGTTACAAAAATCATTGTCAACCGGCTGAAACTGTTGATGCACAAGATCATATCTCTTCCAATCAAGGTAGTTCAATCCCTGGAAGGGGAACGGATACTAATTATATCATTGCTACTGAAATTCTCCACTCTCTGCACACTTCTAAAAGCAAGCAAGGTTGGTTTGCTCTCAAACTTGACCTTGAAAAGGCCTTTGACCGTCTTGAATGGGACTTTATTCTCTATTGTCTCTCTCAGGCACAAGTTGATAGAGATACAATTTCCCTTATCATGATCTGCATCTCCTCCCCCTCCACCCAGGTCTCCTTCAATGGGACTCTTTTGCCTAGCTTCTCCCCCTCTAGAGGCATTAGGCAGGGCGACCCCCTCTCTCCTTACCTTTTCATTATCTATATGGAGGCTCTCTCCACTCTCAACCACCAGTCCTGCTCGGATTTGGATTGGACCCCTTTTCCCCTTGGTAAAGGGGGTGCCTCTTTCTCTCATCTCTTATTTGCAGACGACATTCTGCTCTTTGGACGCGCCTCTGAAAGCAACTTGTGCGCCCTCCAAAGCTTCTGTTCCTTCTCGGGGCAGAAGATTAATTGTTCTAAGAGCAAACTCATTTTCTCTAGGCACACCTCTGTGGAGGATATTAATATGTTTGAGACCTCCCTTGGAATCAAGACCACCTCTAACCTTGGTAATTACCTTGGTTTTCCTCTTAAAGGAACCAAACCCAAGAAGTCCGACCTCCGGTTCATCATTGAGACTATTCAATCAAAGTTATCTAACTGGAAAACCCGTTTTCTGTCTAAGGCGGGCAGACTTTGCCTTATAAAATCTACCTTAAATGTCATCCCCTCCCACATCATGCAGTGTATCCGCCTCCCTGCCCTCACCCTTAGCGGCATTGACAAATGTGTGCGCACCTTTCTCTGGTCGGGCTCTTCCTCTCGGAAACTTCACCTCTCTAACTGGGATCTTGTGACAAAACCCTTGATTCTTGGCGGTCTTGGGATTAAAGCTGCCCGCCCCCTTAATGATGCTTACTCCGTCAAACTAAGCTAGAAAATTCTCTTTGATAAGACTTCCCTTGCCTCCATTGCTATGCGTAGCAAATACACCTTCCCTCGCCAGTCCTCCTTTAGGACTGGTTCCCACATTTGGAAAATGTTGGCATCGGTGCCCCTATACTCCAAAACCATCTCATGTGGTCCATTGGAGATATGACATCCATTTCTCTTTGGACTGATAATTGGTCTACTCTTGGACCCTTAAGGAGTGTCATCCAAGGACCTCTTAATATGAGTTCCAGTGGAGCTATGCTCAGTTCCATCATTTCTAATGGGTCGTGGATCTTTGATACCCTTGATTTTATCCTCCCCTGTGATATCATGAACTCTATTTTAGCAACTCTCCTCCCCTCACCTAGTCGTCCTGACATCCTTACCACCTCTCTTGCCCCCAAGATTAAATTTTCTGTTGGCTCCACTTATTCCTCCCTTTGCAGCCTCTCACCTTGTCCACCCTCCTTCACGCCTAACTTGGGATGGCTTTGGGATCTCCCCACCCTCCCCAGAATCAAATTCTTCCTCTGGCTCGTTTGGTGGGATAAACTACCACAAAACCTTAACCTCTTCAAACGCAAGATTATCCAAGCTTCTTCCTGCTCTATTTGATTTAGCCCTTCTCTTGAAGAATCTACAATTCATCTTCTCCACGATTGTAGCTTTGCCTCGTCTGTTTGGGCTCAGTTTGATGTCACCCCTTCTTTCTTTTCCTTAGACCGCCAGCCTTGGATTCATTTGAACTGCACGTCTTCTAACCCTTCTTGGCCCACCCGCTTTACCTTCATCTTATGGCGTCTTTGGACTAGGAGGTGTGATTCCATATTCACGACTCCCTCGCCCACCCCGTGCCAGGCTTTCTGTGGATCCGACACCGCTCAGTCCTTGGCCTGGGTCACTGCTAACTGTGTCCCGCCACCCCCTTGTTGTCCCCCCCCCTCTGCCTCTTGCTATTCTAGTAGCTGGGCTCTCCCTCCGCATAGTTGGCTTAAGGTCAACGTGGATGCGGCCTTCTCCCCTTCTTCCTCCTTAGCTAGTATTGGGTGTATTGTCAGGAATGACAATGGGTCGTGGGTAAAGGGTTGGTCGTCACGATTGTTTGCCCCTAACCCCTTTGTTTGTGAGATCCTCGCCATTCGAGAGGGGCTCCGATTTTGCACTCAATCTTTGGATAAGTGTATTATTGCCTCGAATTGTCTTAATGCGGTCAATAACATTTTGAGTAGTGCCCCACCTTGTGGTCCTTATACTAATATTGTCCTTGAGTGTAGGGATCTCTTGGAAGGCTCTCACCATTTGAAGATAATGTTTGAGAAGAGGTCGGCAAATGAAGTTGCGGATGCTCTTGCCAAGTACTCTTTAGATGATAATACTTCTTGTAATGGTTGTTTTAATTGGGACTTCGCTCCTTCCTTTGTTACTAGTTTGTGCACAAGAGAGTTTTTATCGGCTATTGAGCCGCTTCCCCCCGACCCGCCCCCATGATGTAACTCTCTTTAACTTGACATCTATTTAATTTTATGCTCTTTCGTTCCAAAAAAAAAATTTATAGTTTTGTTTACGTTCGATTAAAATAATTTTCACATAAAAGAAAAAAGATAAATGGTCGGGGGAAAGGAAATATAAAGGGAAATGAAATGGCGACACCGGGTGTTACTCAAACTGAGCGACACCCGGGGTATTATTGTAATTTATTTATGTATTTTGATTTCCATTCATTAAAAGTCAAATTTCAAAGTAAATAATACTAAAGGGTAATATAGGAACCTAACATTAATTAATTAATTAATTTAACAATTGTGATGATAATAAATATTTTTAATACCCAGCCACTCTTCATACAATCAACCACCTATGCTACGTCCCCTTCCGCCACCCCAACGACGGCCATCAAGCTCCCAATCACCGGCAAACCAGCCGCACCTCCCCTCACTGTCGGCCCAGTCATCTCCCTCCTACTTGTGCGTTTAGTTCTTTGAAATCCTTCTTCGTTTTCCATAGATAAATGATTTAATTACATTTACGAACTACTAATCTAGGCGGGATGATCGTCAAACGGTGGTGTTGAGATTGGGGAAGCCGACTGCGGATCTCGGTGACAGCTAGGGCGATTGGTTGGTTGGTGTCATGTTTCCGCTAATTGGGTTGGGTATGTCGGCAGCGAATGTCGAGGTTGGTGGTGGTCGTGGGGAGTAGCGATGATGTGGGGTCAGTGCGTGTGGTGGTCGTGAGATGACTGGGCTGGTGGTGTGGTATTGGTGGTGGTGAATGTGTCATGTGCGGTTGTGAGGGGTGTCGGTATGGTGTTTGTCGGCGGTGGTGGTGTGAAAGTGTGGTTCTGAGTGTGTGGTGAGCGGTGGTAGATGGTAATTAATCGGGTTGAATTGTACCGCCAACACTCAATATGTGATTCAAAACCATTGCACACTTAATAATATCTCAATCACTATTAATATTATAGTATGTGAATTACGATTTTATCCTTATAATATTGGCGTAAAATCGAAAATTACTTTTTAATTTTTATTTTTTTTCTATTTTTTTATTAGGGTGTTACCGAAACTCGGTAACACCCGGTGTCGCCCTAAAAACAAAAACAATACCCACAGTCCTGCTCACCACACACATAACTCTAAAGCTATGAGTAAGGAACGCTACTCACTTCACATTGCA
>LHUT01001167.1:0-23133 GCA_001412135.1 Silene latifolia subsp. alba
TTTAATAATAGCTCGTATGATTGGTGTAGAAATTTACCTCAAAGTATTGTTAGATGCATTTTTCCTTCACCGAAATATTGTTAGATGCGTTTTCCTCCTTGATGATGATGTAAATTGCTTCCCTTTCACCATTTTAGAATCAAAATTATGGAGAAGAGAGATTTGTCGACTGTCGTTTAAGAGAAATTTAGAGAAGGGAAAGAATAGAGTTTGTCGACTGAAGAGAAATCAGAATTAGGGAAAAAGGAGATGCGTAGAATTTATTGTTATTTTATTGGGCTTAGATAAATATATATAATATATGAGCTTGTTGTATAATGCTATTGTACAACAGGATGTATGATTCTATTTGTGTTTGTTGTCCTATTTCATTTTAGGGTGTTTCAATTAATTGTTGTCCTTTCTATTTTGAAAATGAACTTGATGAATATTTTAATCTTTCACACACAATTTGATCTATTTGTTATTTTATAATTGGTCCACTGCTATTTCATTGGTCTTTGTGCTAAAATCAAAAGACCACAATTAACCAAAACGGAGAGAATAACTAATTAATCAGCTCATTAAAAGCATACACCTATATTATAAAATAAACATATACCTACATTATAAAATAAACATGAAATCAGAGATAATATATAATAATAACTCAAATTGCCTGCCTTGCACTAGACTGTCATTATTGTCATATGATTAAATTATTAATGATTATTGTTCGTATCCAAAAAAAAAAAATTATTAATGATTATTGTCGTTGTTATTATTATTATTATTATTATTATTATTATTAAATTTAAGGGTACATTAAATAAAACTCGCTTTCATAAGTTTTAACATAGCTGCATTATTAAATTTAGGTCTCAAATCCGTAACTTCTGTTTAAACTAGAACAACAACTTCCTATTAGTTGATCTAAGTGCTCATGGGTTCGTCACTACTCGTAATATAAAGTATTCCTTTCGTCCCAATTATTTAATTTGTTTAGATTGAATGACAGGGACGTAGGGCATATATATATTGGTCTTTATGTTTGTTTATCCACTTATATATTAAGAAAGAGGGAGGGAAAGAAGAAGAAAGTAGCAAGGGAAGAACATGGTGTTCCTGAAAGTATTGTTATTTGGCGTGGTAGCTTTGTTATCGAACAACGTTAATGGCGGCAATAATAATAATACGTTTGAACGACTTGATTTTCCTTTTAATTTCATTTTTGGTGCTTCTTCCTCTGCTTATCAGGTCTCTCATCTCCTTCTTCTCTTTGACTTTTTTTTCTATCGCGTATTCATTTGAGATCGTTTTAAGCTTATGACGTTTTGTTACATGTTACGTGGTCTACAAGATGTATGTATGTTACTGATACAGATTTTCTAATTGTTATTAATACGGATTTACCAACGTACACATTAAGAAACTAAATGTGGAAATAATCTCAATTTTTCACGATTGATTTTTTGATTAACGTCATATTTTCACATTTGGGTTCTTAATGTGTGTTATTAAGGACACATTAGAAAATCCGATTATACGTCCACAAATTTTTCAATTGGTCTCATTTTGGGATAGGATGTATTAAAAGCAAAATGGGTTGATGGGACCGCGACCACCCCCATAACTTCGACATTAATAAGGTATTGGTCCGCTTTGGGTCGGAACTACGTGGTGGTGTTTTTCAGTAAAGTCATGAAAGGTCTCGAACTATTGTAGTTTGGTGGACACACTCAAAATAATATGGCAAATCAATTGTGTACATTTGACCCCCTTTATCTTCCATACTCGGGAGTAGACCTGTACTCGGGTCGGACTAGGTTTGGGCCGGTTCGTGCTCTTCTGGTCAGACCCGGGCCTGAGCCCGAGGCAGGCTGGGGACGGGTCGAGCTAGCGGGCCTAAACTATTTTTTCTTTTTCTAAAATAGACGGGCCGGGCGGGCCGGGCTGGGAAAATGGAAACCGGGTCAGGTCGGGACTGGCCGTGTGGGGAGGCGGGCTGGGGGCGGGTCAGGCTTTGGCCGGGCAGACTTTGAGGCATTGGGGTGTTGATGAGGATACTTATATCAGATAATTTGTTCTAGTTTCTGAATTCTGAAGTAGTTTTTTTTGTGTGATGAAGGTGGAGGGAGCAGCTTTTGAGGATGGAAGGACACCAAGTAATTTTGATACTTTCGCTCACTCGAGTTAGTCTCATTTCCTTTGCGCATCCTATTTATTGCCATACTGGCCTGGTCACAAATACTATCATACAACCAGTTGTATATTAGCATTGTACAACCGCCTCAAAGTTGTTGAGTTCTTTACACAAAGTTNTGTATAATCTACTAATTGCTGAAAGATTGAGTGTTTCTACAAGCTTCATTCTGAGCTTTCGTTAATTTTCTGAAAGATTGAGAAATCTGTAGACGATGATATCGCTGTTTCCCCTGATTTCTGTCAAGCCCTCATGTTTTTTTTTTTTCACTTTTTGCCGTAAAGGAAGTCACAAGGGCAATACTGATCCATCTCAAACTCGCAGGTCATGAGTATCACCACTCAATAACTACCCGTTACTGCAAAATTCATTTTTTGTCGGGATAAAAAGATTACTAGAAAGTTTAATGTTGGTTGAACTTGTGCTTTGTGTACTGATTGCTTATATTTTCTGTTGAAAGAGTGACGGAAAACTAAAGAACGCATTAACGAGTACAGGAAACCTGTAATTTTCTCCTTTTGATACTCTTTGTTGATTTTCAGGTCCGAAGCCAGGCAACGGAGACGTAACATCTGACCAGTATCACAAATACAAGGTCACTCTTTTGATACAATTCTCATACTTAAAACTTAAAAGTCATACATTGGGTTTATTATTGGTTTTTAACATTGTAATTGTCTGTCATCTTTTAGGAAGATGTAGAACTGATGGCCGAAACAGGATTGGATGCTTACCGGTTCTCCATATCCTGGTCAAGACTAATACCGAGTATGAACAATCGTTTTTAGAATACTAATATAAACTACACTACAGTATCTTTTAGTTTAATCATTTTGTATTTATCTTCAGATGGCAGAGGACCTGTTAATCCAAAGGGTTTGGAATATTACAATAACCTCATCAATGCTCTCATAACCAAAGGTAACTGTTTATTGTAGCCAGTGGCGGAGCCAGGATTTACAGTTAGGGGGCAAAAAATTTCAGAGAACGTAAACTGAAAAAATTCTGAAATTTTAACTAAAACTTTCGAATATTTCCTAGACAAGTGGGGGCAGGCGCCCATGATAACCCCCCTAAATCCGCCACTAATTTTGGTTTCGAATGACATTTTCTTTTTTGCTCATTTTAATCTACAGGAATCCAGCCACATATTACATTGATTCATTCAGATACGCCTCAGGTACTTGAAGATGAATATGGGGGGTTTGTCAGTCCAAGGATTATGTATGTTCCTCCTGTTGCCTCGTTTACTCGATGATTTTAAACCATTTTGTGCTTATATATTAGAGGCTTTTTTGGGATTTTATTATATTTGATGCCGTGAATGAAGAGTTGCTGACAGACATTGATCAATGAATGCAGAGAAGATTTTGTGGCATATGCTGATGTTTGCTTTAGAGAATTTGGTGACCGAGTTTTGCATTGGACAACGATCAATGAGGCAAATATATTCATTTTTGGTGGTTATGATGTCGGAAATTCACCTCCTTCTAGATGCTCTTTCCCTTTTGGAATTAATTGTACGAAAGGAAACTCAATGTTAGAGCCATACCTTGCAGCTCACCATTTGTTGCTTGCTCATGCATCGGCTGCAAGGCTGTACAAGGACAACTATCAGGTACTCCTATATAAGATTATCAACTCCGTCAACTATTTATTTCCTACAAGACAAATTCTAATACGCGAACTTTACTTTTGTAATATTACTATTCAGGGAAGACAACATGGATTTATAGGATTCAGTTTGTACGCGTTTGGTTTTATTCCTTTCTCGAATACCACAGAGGATGTTACTGCTGCGCAACGCTCCTATGATTTCTTTATAGGCTGGTGAGTTTCAAAATTAGTAGACCGACCTGGTTTTTCCGTACTAAAAGGTATTAAATGCATTTCATGTGGTTTCAGGTTCATGGAACCCCTGATATATGGAGACTACCCTGCAATAATGAAGAAAAATGCTGGCTCCAAACTTCCCGGGTTCACTCAAAAGGAAACCGAGTTGCTGAAAGAATCATTTGATTTTATCGGACTAAATTACTACACCGTCATTAGGGTTAAAAACAATTCTGAAAAGCTCAACAAGGAAGCCAGAGATTATCTGGCTGACCAGGCAACATCATGGTCATGTATGCCTCTCAGATTTTTCACAACTCATATTTTCTGAGATAATGAGAACAACATTACCCTAATGCATCAATGACTCCCGCCTGAGACAGGATAGGGGAGTCTGATGTAAGTAGTCTTACCCCTGTGGGTTCTCGACATTATGATAAAGAGACGGACATGTGCATTTATTACGCATTTTTGTGTAAAACTGCTTACATTTGAACTTGTCACAGATTTAGAAGGCAGTGATCCATTTAGTGGGGTGAGGACTTAGTTTCAGTTTCTCAATTATCAACTGGTTTTTAATTCTTAATTACTCCTAAGTTCTTTTATCTAACTTACTTTTCTTCGACTTGATTGGTCCGTCTAGAATCCATTTATCAATACACCATGGGGACTCCAAGGAGTACTGGAGCATTTCAAGCAGGCATATGGCAATCCTCGTATCTATATCCATGAAAATGGTTCGTCTCTTGGTGTCTCTTTACTCTAATACAATATGAATTTTAGTAATTGCTTTTCATCTTGGGTTAGTCGGAAACAGCCTCTTTCTGTTGCTAACACAAGGGTAATGTTGCGTGCGTATAATAAGCCACTGAGGCAATGGGGTAATGTTGTTATTGTACCTACTGAATAATTGCTGTTGTGAATGAAACTTTTCATCAGGCCAACTCAGTGATCACAGTACTGACTACGATACATTACTAAACGACCAATCGCGTGTAGAATATTTGCAAGGTCACATTGGAGGTGTGCTTGATGCAGTAAGGTATCCTAGGCCTGCATCCTTGAAATATACTCCTACAAATCGTGAACCTTTCTGTTCTGTTTTGATCGAAACCATGTTCTAAAATTGTTTGCAGAAACGGGTCAAATACGCAAGGATACTTCGTTTGGTCGTTCTTAGACATGTACGAGTTGATGTTCGGGACCAAATTTACCTTTGGTCTATACTATATTGATTTCAATGACCCGAAATTGACCAGACATCCCAGGCTCTCCCAAAGGTGGTACTCCAGGTTTTTAAAGGCCGGAAAAGTGAGCATTGCTCGACTAAATACCTCCGCCACCTCGAGAAGAAGCCCTCGTGTCATAGGCCTCAACTCTTCCTAAGGACTCGAGTCTCATATTTTTTGAAATATATCAAATTGATTACATAGTTTCTGAAAATAATGCCTATTGTTTTGGCTACTTGTTGATCTTTACAAGTTGTTTAGTGCTTTGATAATATCTGTATTTATTGAATTTTGTATTATGCAAATTTAAGACAAAGATACCCAAGATCGTGACTTGTGAGGACAATTAGGCAGTAAGAACCATCAAAACATTTGGCCTTATTTTGTAATCCCGCTATTCTTGCTTGTAACGAAAAAATAGTCCTTATAATCATAACCGCTATTCTTGCTTGTAATGAAAAAGCACTTGTGACATCTTACAACAACCTTTATTTTTTATCATTATTTAAACCAGTTGTGAGACGTCGCAAGCTTGCGACGCTTCACAAATGAGAATCTGTGTAATCTTAAATGGCTTGATGTTGAATCGCTAAATGAAATGTTTGTTTTCTTTAATCTGTTGCATCTCTGATGTCAATTGTATCATCTCTATTTCCTCCCTTTTTCATTTTCTCTCAACGGTTTAGCTGTTATTTCAAAACGATCTATTATTCATATTTTCTAGTGATGGATGATAAATGTGTATGTGAAACAATATGGAGTGTACAAAATTGATGCTATTAGAGGATCCTAAGTATTCCGTGCCTCGCATGAAGCCTATATAGATATACATTGTTTCTACTTTCTAGTTTAAGATTTGTTTAGGTTGGCTGTGGAAATACTCTTATAATTTGTAGTCGCAATAGTATTATTTTTCCCTTAAATGCGCGCACCATGACAAGGTAAATGTTTTTTTTTTTGGTTAACCAGTTAAATATGACAGGTAAATGTTGACTTTTATCTTTAACTCATTTACAAAACACTACGCACATCCGATTTAAAAGTGGAACTTCATCATTAAATAGCATTCGTATGTTCGTTTTGTTAGAATATTCGCTTGAATAAAAATGAATTTCACCTTTTTTATTAACTAAGAGGTTAAATACTACTCCTTACTCGGTATTCACTAAAACTCGAAAATTTAATCATCGACTAAGTCTTGTTCTTTTGAACTTAATTTCAGTTCAGTTGAGCTCAGTTTCATTCAGTTCAGTTCAGTTCAGCTCATCTCTTTATCAATGAACTCCTATTTCAGTTCAGTCAGCTCCATTTAGTTTAGCTCCATTTAGTTTAGTTCAACTCTTTTCAACCCAAAAGACCAAGGCCAAAATCCTAATACATTTGTCATTATTAATATACCGAAACCAGAACTAAAAAAATATCTCGCCGAATCGAACACGATCGATTGGTCATTAACAAAAGTTTTAAAATTATTAAATCCAACCTAAAGCCAAACACTTAGTTAGTTACACCAAATTGCAACCAAAAACACATCAAACATCAAACATTAGTTAGCTTTCCAACTTATCTGTCTATCATGTGATCCTCTTTACAAATTACATACATACATCCACTCTGGTCTTTTAGTCTCTCTAGTTCTCTACTATACAATAACCTCAACAATTTGGGAGACAACACCACGGAATGTACGCACCACGTAACATCTACCTAGTATAAAAGCTAGGTTCTTTAAAGGCTTTTGATTGGCCGATAAAATTCATAAAATTGACCTTGTATGGGTCCCTCCATGTTCTACCTCTCATTTAATTACCCTCTCTCCTCTATAATAAATTTCTACTCTTTTCTGATTATTCAATTGTCAATTCTTAANTGCACGGGTTTAAAACTAGTTACAGGTGTAATTCATACAAATTACATACATTACCCACAAAAAACGCATTAAAATTAATGCAACAATTTCTAATTTCATATACATAATTCCCAATTTCAAAGAGCTAATAATAATAATAATAATAAAGAGAGAAATCAATCAAAATTAAGATAATAAAAAAAGGGTATAATTTTGATTGCTGTGTGTGATCATATTTCTGGGTATTTAACCCAGATTTTTTGATCCACAAGATTTTTGTATGGTTTTTAAGAGTTGGGTTTTTCTGGGTTTGTGTTAAATTTGCTGTTTTTTGAGTGTGGAAGAAGAAAGTTGGGTGCTTTTTTTTGGGTGAAATTAAGAATTTTAAGGAAAAAGTTGTTGGAATAATGGAGAGGATGATTGAAGAAAGTGAAAATAAAGAGATTGATTTGAATGTTGAACCAGAATCAGGTGTACCATGTTCTATATGTCTTGATTTGGTGATTTATGATGGGGAAAGATCAAGAGCTAAATTGCAATGTGGACATGAATTTCATTTGGGTAATTTTTTTTTTGCTCCATTTTTGTTTGTTTTCATTTGATTTTGCAATTTTGCCGGATGATGATTGTTTTTTTTGGTAGGTGGTGAAGATGATGGATTAGTGATATTGAATATGTTTGAAATTTGAGAATTGATTGTTGTGGTGTGTTTGATTTTGGTGGTGGTTTGGGTCAATAAGTTTGGAACTTTATTTTATCGCAAATTCTTGTGTAAGGCGGCCTTACAGGCTTACAGGAGTACATTGTAAAACCAAGTTAGTTTGATAATTGCTTTTCGACTAATATGGATCATGATTTTTTTGGTGTTTGGAGCTGTTTTACACAATATTAATGTAAAACCGTCTTATAATAGACTAGCTTCTGTATAGCATTGCTTAATTGAATGTTCTCTTCAAATGCTGTTGAAAGTTGGTTTGTAATAATGTGTTGCATGTGTAAGCATCATCTTCCACACTGAAGCAAGGACTTGTTTCAGGTGTGTTGATGTTATGTCTGTTACTCCTTCCGTCCGGGTCAATTGTTGTCCTTTGGTTTTGGCACAAAGACCAAGGAAAAAGAAGGGGGCCAATTACTAAATGACATGTGGACCAAATTGAGTGTGAATGATCAAAATGCTTATGAAATTCATTCTTAAAATAGAAAGGACAACAATTGACTGAGGCACCCAAAATGGAATTGGACAACAAATGACCGCCGGGACAGAGGGAGTACATTATATCATGAGAGGCTTTTAGAGCTTAGGATTTCTGTCCTGATGAGTTACAAGTATCGAATATCACATAGAATAAATGTCGCCATGTCATAGTTTTTTTCTTGACATGAATCAACTTTGCTAAGCCTTGAAGCAATGACCATTGGGTTGTGAATTGTGATATGTACATGAGAAATTTGTTGGACTGTTTAGTTATCGTAAGTTCACTAAGTTTGCAAGGAATATTTGATCTTAGGAATGTAGTTATGCCAGGTTTGTGTGACTAAAAAAAGAATAAGTTCTGTCTGAATTTACTTCCTATGTTTTCAGTTCCTGACTGCATGTTTATGTTTTTGATTATATGCTGCTACGGAGTATCTTGCAATCTTGCATGCATAGCTAAATCATGCAGAAAATAGATTGAAATTGTATAAACTGCGAACATTATTTACGTTTCAACTGTGAAGTAATATTTGTTTGCTTAAGAGTTCGTATGCCTACTATTTCAAACAATTGCATGATTCAACAATCTTTATTGAATTGCATAATCTGTGAGTCCTGTTATAACTTATTCATGTTTTTTGTCAATATATGTGCAGACTGCATTGGTTCTGCCTTCAACATGAAGGGAACAATGCAATGTCCAAATTGCCGGAAAATTGAGAAAGGTCAATGGTTATATGCAAACGGTTCTACTAATTCATCTCTGGAGTTAAGCATGGACGATGCAGGCGTTGATAATTATCCCTTTTACTTCGGTTTTACTGAAATGGTAACTATTGATTCTTCTCTCCGTATGTGTTTTGCTGAGGTATTCTATTTGCTTAACCTATTTGTTTCCATCTTCAATGAAGATTTTGTTGAAAGCAGTAACATATCGGAAACCATACCCTTTAGGACAGCGGGTAAATTGCCATAAGAACCCTATACTCCAAGTTATTTTTATGAGCTCCGACAGTTTTTGCAATCAAATACAGATGTGATTACTGGTTTAGTTGTTGATGGTAGTTGTTACACATACTTGCCTTTAGTTCTGTTGAGAGTTGTTGTGATAGGAAATAAAAATAGACATAATATAGTGGCCCTGTTTGGTAAACATTGGATTAATATTGGCAGAAGCAGGTTATGAAAGCGGGTTATAATTAGCATAAGTATTGACAGATCTGATTAGCATATACAATTAGCAGAATTTGTTAAAGGTGTTTGGTAATCAGCCATTAAGATTAACAGATTGTTTCCGTCCTTTGTCAAATGACAGATAAGGACAAGAACAAATTATTGATTAAATATTGTGAACTTTTTCAAGGGTAAAAAGGTTTTAAAAAAAAAAACACAAAAAAAAAATCCTAATCTACTCATTCAATATGCCGGGGAAGCAGCATATTGAAAAATAGTAGAAATCGAATCTACTACTTGTTTAATATGTTGTTTACCAAACACCCATATTAGCATATTGGTTAGTCAAAGATGCCAAAAGCCCTTAATATGCTACACTTACCAATCCGCCGTTTACCAAATACCCCCTATTTGTTTTGTCGTTTACTCTATAAAAGGTACTTAGAATTCACTGAGAAGGATGGAGTAACAAATAGGGATACTTTTAGGACAAACCAAGATAGAAAATTGGACGATATTAGTAAAATGGCTGTGTCATGTTCCAACACTTTGTTTTGATGAGGAGACAGAGGGAGAACGTCTTGATTAATCATTACTGGACCTTTTAAGCGGGGAGATCTCCAATAGTTTTGATGATGGAGAAATTGTGGAAGATTGGAGCCCACAACAGAAGATTAACCCTTTTGTTTTAAGCTATTTGCAAGTCGAACTTTTTTGCAGGAGTATCTACCGCACAAGTACACGGCAAATATATAGATGAAAATTGTTCGGTATTATCTGAACGTTCTATTTGGGGGACCCCAACTATTGTAGGACTTCACAGTCTTGTTGTTAGCAGAAGATTATGTAGCTACTTGTGTGAAGTTGGTGACTGTGGATGAGATCATATGTTTAGGATATCAACTTTTTTTTCTCCATCATAACAATTTAATCCAGTCTAGGTGGCTCATGTGATTGTCGAGATGAAGTGTTGAGAGCAGGCAAGCAGACTGTCTAATCTCTTGGCTCTTTTATCAGCTCATATAAGAACATATTTTACTTTTCGAGGATAAAACATCATATTCCCATTTCCAATGGAGCCAGAAACTCAGTATTTTTTCATTTTCAACTATTATGAAATAAATCTAAATGATAGTCTAAACTGACTATTATGTCTTTTCAAACACTAGGAGCTAGGGTAATGTTGCTCCCTTGTTATCCAGGCATAAAAGGCCAAACCGGAACCTTATGGGCACATTATTATGATTAGCTAGATATAGAGAAAGACTCCTATTGTGATACTCGATAAATTTATAATATTGGGAATATCTCCATTTATGTTTGCATAGGGGGTATTTGGGCTAAGATCTTGCTTAATTTATGGTTAAGAGTCTAGTAATTTTTCACATAATTTATCATTTTCTTTTCGTGTTTGTCAAGTAGCTTTCAAGCAAGACATCCTAATTTTCTATGTATATTGCTAGTAGGTTTCTTACTTGGACTTTTTCTAAGAGTAAGTCTTCTAAGAGATTGTCTCGCGCTAAGATAATACTCCGTATGAGACATTTCCTATAACACACTGGTTGTTAATGCTTTTGAGGTCTTTTGATTGTAGTATTATGTTTTAACTATTCAATTTTTCATGCATTTAATAGATATCTAACTTTTAAAACTTCTTGATTCCTGAAAGTTTGCCTGCTTTTAGGTGGTGCATGCTTTGTGTTCTAGATGAAGTAACTTATGGAAATTTATGCATTCTGTTAAAATTAGTTCTCGAAATGATGGTGTCCCTCTAATTTAACCCTTTCTCGTTTTTGCAGCCCTATAGAGTTCATATTTGTCCTTTTCGAGGATTTTCACAGGTTCATCCATCGCCAGAGTAAGTATTACACAACTACACAAGTATAGATTGCCTTGCTAGTTATTTTTAGCAGCTTTTGCTTCTGCATGCCATGTCTCCCTCTTGTCGTCCAATGAGAAAATAAGAATACAAAATAAAAGAAATTAACCGTACATTATGCCTAAGGTATTGTGTGGTATTGTGAGTATTGTCTATCACTCTATTGGCTTTAAATTCTGATTATCCGTTTCTGGTTCTATTTCGATATGTTACAACAACAACAATGTCTTAATCCCAAAATGATTTGGGGTTCGCTGACATAAATCATCCTTTGAGATGGTCACTGACCAGTTGCACACCTAACAACAACAACAACAACAACATTACCCCAGTGCCTCAAGTGCCTCAATGGCTCCTGCAATTTTCAAATTGCAGGGTAATGGGGGGTCGGATGTACGCAGCCTTACCCTTGTGTTAGCGTAAAGAGGTTGTTTCCGAATGACCCAAGATGAAAATTGCATTGNNTATTCCATTATAATCCATAACCAACACAATGAGAGAAAAAGATAAGGTAGAAAAGGAAAAGATAACTCCCGACACTCGTATCCTCATTTTAGGACAGGTCCATGTGCTAAAAATTGTAATCATACTGAGTCGCACACGTGGATATGTACTCGTGTGCGACACTCATACCCAAGTCAGATTAAGGGGTAATGTAAAAGGGCGGTTCATGAGTTCAATTAAGCCAAAAATGCTCAACATCCTAGGGCATACTAATGATGCTTGATCTTTCAAAGTGCCTAATATAAAGCACTTGATAATCTGCCGAAATTTGAGAATTGGTCTGTTTATATCTTCAAGTGATAGGCTGAAGGGTGGAGCAACTATCAGTTGACGTCGTAGGCTTAAGGAAAAAATTTTATCAGTAAACTAAGGGCTTNNATCCTATAAGTTCAGTGCAGTTCAGATCCTATAAGTTAAGTTAAGTTCAGTTCAGATCAAATCAAATCCTATCCGGTCCAAAAGAAAAGGGCCTAATCTGTGTAATTTCTTCTAGTTTTGGTTTTTGATTGTGATTACTTCCCCACTAGCCAAGGAATTCAATTTTCTTGCTCAGCTTAAGCTGCTCTCTCTCTCTCTGCTTCTTTTGTAGTTTTCTTTGTCCGGTCCCACGTCTTTTTTCAAAGAATTAAGTATGTTTTTCGTTTCTAGACATTTTCGAATGAAGAAATATTTAGAATGTGGTTTATTCGGTATGTTAAACATTTTTATTTTTCATGGAGACAAAACATTGCTTTAGTGCTAGGCATGGGTAAGCAATTTTGAAGGTTTTTGATAGGAAACTCAATTCACTGCGATGTTTCTTCAGTAGCTACCTTATTTTCTTTTTGGTATGTTTCTTTGATATCTTTCAGTTGGATTTTGAATGACCAATTTTAATGTAATAGATAATTTCCATTTTGGTGCCGCAAGATTTCACTAAATTTCAATTTGGTGAAATTTCACTGAATTTTGCATAGACAAGCTCAACAATACTTCCTTTGTCCCGGTCATTTCTTTACGTGGTGGGGTGTCTTGGTCATTTCTTTACGTGTCCGTTTTTGGTTTTAAAAGTTATCTTTTCTTCTCATGTGCATGTTGCTTTTTCACTTTTTGTATTTCTTAAAGCATACAACTCTCCTTTTCTTGGTCTTTTCACCAAAAGCAAAAGTAAAGAAATGATTGGGACGGAGAAAATATGTCATTAGGTTGCAACTACTCATCCACACTACACAAGTAGGAGATTATTATTATACCTCGATGGATTCAATGTTTTCTTAAATCTTATGCCATTATAAACGAAACGAATTGAGAGTAGCTTATTTATGTCGATCTTATGTTGGTAGGTCAAGCCTCGGAATGATGAACACAATGACCCCCATGGTCAACCATCAACATCCCGGTGGAAGCAGCCCACACCCACATGGATGGCTCCAGTTTCATCATACTCCATTTCCGCACCACCCACTAGCATCAGGCTTACCTATGCCTATTGGGAATGCCGCTGGGAGATTCGACACTCAAAGAAGCTTGCCAAGATTTGTATCACCCGGACGAGTTTACGATCCAAATGGAAGTTTCTCTCCCTATGGCGAAAGTCCTGTGAATTACTCCCATTCGTGGGTAAGCGATAATAATCCACATTTTCCGTTGCAATGATGGATTGTATATATTGGAAGTGACTCCAAACTTAGCACATACTATGGTTTAGTCTCATGGTCTTGGGTGCATTTTGCTCCGGCTATGATGTTAATAGTATTCCTTGGCCATGAAAATGTGGACTTTGGTGTGGCATTTTATCTTTGGTTTCAGAGGTGTACGACCAAAAACGACGACTTTTCCTCATGGTTCTGTACATTTAAGCTGAAACTTGATGTTTCCGTAACTAATGTAAAGAAGAGTAGCCCGGAATATGGGACAATTGTATGTGAACTATAAATGCTCATAAGCCAAGTTTTGTGAGAAACTCATGCATCATTCCGACAAAGCCTTTGCCGAGTATAATCAGCCTGTTTTTGGCCCTCGAAGACCTGTGACACTGACGTGTTTTGTTTCAATTTTGAATTAAACTAGTAAGACGGATCCAAATCATAAGGAGATTATGACCCGAATTTATAAAAGAATACTCCGTAATTATCAAAAGAACCCGTTTAACTTTTAGACTGTAAATCACTTGGACTAAGGTATGTCGTGTCACTCGTGTGTTAACTGTAAATCACTTTTGGCGTATTATTTATAAGAAAAAATTCCATTTAATACTCTCATATTGTCCATTTGTCCTTCATAGTTCATATATTTAGGTAAATTTTGAGAGCCCAAAGTATTCGAGGCAGCATGCCGTTCAGCGAAGTGATCTTAATAAAAAACGGGCAGCCGGTCAAAGTGCCAAACAGAGTTGATAGGTTAACTGTAGCATAAACATAGGCTTCGACGAGCAAACAGCTGTTCAACGTTCTCCATTAAAGAACGTTAAAGAGTACACCTCCGGAGTAGTTCACACTTTGGGCCACTAAATACTCTTTAATAAACACCCCGTATTAGACGAGTCAAAGAGATTGGGTTGCATCGACTTGCATCAAAGTCTAACTACTTGAGGTGTATCCTACTTTAGCCGACCTAAATCCCGAAGAATTCAATCTAAATCCGGCCAAGAGCCATCATGTCCATTATTGATCTAGATCATCCGAAGTATAGTCTATCAGATCTTCATCAGATATGAATCAAAACTACTGGAAAAGATAAGGACTGTCATGTAATTAAACTGAAAAGCTGTCAGATTGATCTTAGCCACAAGGGATTAAATCGGTAAATTATGCTACGATGTTTTAACCAGTAATGTAACCTAAGGAAGAGAATACCAAAGTTTTCAGGCATCACAAAACAAAGTGTTTGCCAACATCAAGTTCTGATACAGTAAAATAGACTATTAAACTGAAATCATAGTTGCAACTCTTGCAAGGCCGCCTTCCTGTTGCTGCTCCATTGGCCGTCGTTCCATCACTCGGAAACTTTGTAGATTGCCAGTACAATTTCACCTGTTAGGAGAAATTTCAGAATTCCGGAGCAACAGCTTTTTAGAAAGTGAGGTAGTCAAAACTCAAAAAGACAACAACAACAACAACAACAACAACATCAGAGCCTTAATCTCAAAATGATTTGGGGTCGGCTAACATGAATCATCCTTTAAAACTCAAAAAGACAACGAAATCATATAATCAGGGGGTCTTAAAACTCATACCGTGAAAGACTCCTGCTCCTGCTTCGTGCCCTAACCGGGCTCGGGCTCGGGCTCTTGCTCTTGCTTAGGCTCCTGCTTCGTTCCCTAACTGGGCTCTTGCTCTTGCTTAGGCTCCTGCTCCTACTACGGTGTGGGCTGGGGCTACGCTTCTTCGGGCTTTTACTCACATTTTTCTTACGCTGCAGATAGAATTTTAGTATAATAACACAAATTTTACATGAAACAACCCTTCCAAGTTCTATCCCTATAAGGAACCATAGCTTTAGCCGACTAGCCAAACCCTTTTGGTTACCAAAAGAAAAGAAAATAAAAAAAGATCAGCTTAACTTCCGCTTTGGTTTTGAGATATTACCACCCATTTCAAATTTATGGTCACCATTTAACATAAGTAGACAACCACTACGAAATTGACGACATTATGTTACTACTAGAATATGTCAAGGCACACTTACAGATGGCACCGGTGATCTGGATTTGGAAGGTGATCTGCAAAAAGTTCCAGAAACAATGCAATTTAATATCAACTTGTCCTGCCCGACAACCTTTCAGACCCTGACCCAAAAGCCTTGATGCTTCGTGCACGCCAGTGTTACCAATTTCATACTCAAGAATAAACATCAATTGGGACAAAGACAGAAGAAAACAAGTATCTTTAGCAAGACAGGAAACAAATTAGTAACTCTACTGCATTTGAAACCCAACAAACTAGATGTGAACCTTTTAGAACAGCGCCATACTATAATTTAATGCATACAGCATCCTTTTCCAGATTGTATGACCATATCCATAGAATCCAGTAAGCTCCAAAATTCCACTAGCATTTAGTTCCCAGTATTCCAGCTTTAAAATGCCAGTCCATGATCTTCTGTGTCCAATCTAGCACCCATGGATATGTGATGCTAAATGTATTAGAACAAATAGACCATGAAGGTACCCAACGCTGTGACTCAAATAGACTATGAGTTGAGACACTTGAAGCATATCCAATCCAGATCCTAAACTGTCATCCCCGTATTGCCGCACATATCTATGCAACCATACATGCATCAATCACACAAACAAATAAGATGTGTGAAACAAGGATGAGGCAGTTTCCAAGCAAATAAACAACCCAACAGACAAATTTACAGAAACATCCTCCTTTCTCTCATGTCATTAGGTAAGATTGTTGTGAAGTTTGAAGGGACTATCAGCTAGCGGAGTGGTTCCCTGCCCCCATACACTCTCTCAGACGACAAAACATACTCAGCTCAACCTCCACTTCCACAGATCCTCGAAAATAAATACGGTATACGAAGAGAGAAACGTAAAAACAATTCGTCAAAAAATATTATAAAATGAAGGAATCAATATATGTTACACATGCATGATTAAACTTATGAACGTAAAACATTCAAAACTGTCGACACAAACAGAATAACTCTGCGCATGATCAATAAGAAACTATCTTCATAGGAAGCACTTTCCTATAGAACATCAATCAAAAATGATAATTCATACCTTGAAACAGGAGACCTCGAGCGAGAACGTGAAGAGACTGAACGAGATCGAGACCTAGCAGGCAACCTGCGAGAAGCCTTCTTTGGTGACCTGCTGCACAATATTCGAGTACCCCAGCAAATAAGAAACAAAGAAATTTCAAACCAAGCTACTGAATCTGCACTCCAGAAAAATATTAAAGAAACAAACCTTGGACTTCTGCTCCTGCTATAACTACGACCACGGCCACGGCTGCGGCTGCGACTTCTGCTTCTTCCTCTTGAAGGACTAGGGCTACCTTTATATTCCTTCACCTGAAAATAGATGACAATGAATGTGAGAAAAGGTCCTACTTAATTCCAGGCATTAAAATATTATGCTTGGCACCTTGCAGATGAATAGCTACTGAGAGGTGTCAGAGATGAGGTTATATCCACCAAAAAAAATTCAAATCAAAATAGATATAAAAAGGACAACTTCACACCATACCCTGACATATGCTCGAGAGAAGGCATTGCGGAACTCTGTGTCATCAAGCTTTCTAATCTGCAGCACCAAATTCATCGTTCCGATGATTGTGTCATCCACTACAATAGGAGTACAAATAAAGGAGAAGGGGAGAGGGGAGGAGAGAGGCAGGGAGTATACAGCATTTTTCATGTCTTCATAATTTGTATAATCCACAATTCCAGTTGTTCCTTCATAAAATTGAAATCAAATGTCATTAACAAAACAAAAAGTAACTCCAGTCCCAAAATTGTAATTGTTGCTCGTGACTTATGCCCATTCTAATATTCTCGTAAGATTGGAGTATTAAGCAGTATATTACCGCCACCCTCGCGAAAAACTTGAGAGAAGCAAACATCTCCAGCTTTACGCATGTGATCCTAAGAAGAAAAGTAAAAAACCCATCACAAACTGTAGCATTGAAGCAAAAATACAAGACATTTATGCAATCATGAGGATGAGACGAATGACTGAACCGAACCAACTTCAAAAAGCTAAACAGCATCAATACCTTCAAGTCTTGCCAAGAAGCAGAGTTCGGTAATCCCGTAATCAGCACTGCACAGATCAGAGTTAGACCAAAGATCCACACCTATCACTCTATCAGATTTCAGTTAAAAGGACAACTATACTTAAAGAGGAAGATTACCTCGATACTCGGTGTGTTTTGAGACACCACGGCGCCCGCCGCTGAAACTGCTATGGCGGTCAGTTGATGCTGAGTGACCACGTCCACCATGAGCCAACTCAACCTGTGAAATGATGAGCCAAATATGAATTTCACACTACGACACAAATTGTGCAGTCTCCACTATAACCATCACCACAGAAGTGTAGTTGACAGTTGACATACCCGAAGACGGTGCCCATCAAAGTCATAGCCATCACGGCCATCAATAGCATCTAGGGCATCACGAGCCTCCTCAAACTGCAAGATACAATTGTCAAACAATGAACGAGGTGATTCGTGAAATTATCTATTTTCATCCAAACATGTTTCAGGAACGTGTCTTTATGTAAGCTTATCAGTCTACACGCAAAACATGGTTAGCACTTAACAGATTCGCTCAAGTAGCTTACGAAAGGTGAAATGATTTGTGCACATTGCTCGTATGAGAGAAAATCATGAAACTTGCAAGTTTGACTGGAACCAACAGCAAATGCTATGAATTAAGAGTCTTCAGTTCACAAAATACTTATTTTAGATAAGAAACTAGCAATTCTTGATGTGTCTTGATTTCAATAATAAGGGGAAGGCATTATAAAATAGTATGATAACGCCAAACTATTTTTCCTAGTAATAACTCTTACGATGTATTTTAATATTAAAAAAACCAAGCGTACTAGCACATTACAGGTTAGCATATTATATTATTGTAATTCCCTGAGAATCAAATACTCTAGTAATATTTGTATTGCCTTGAGTAGACTGAGACACTGGGTATGGCAAGGGACAAAATGTGTATAGCAACTAGCATAAGCTTCATGAGGCATGCTTTTGGGAATCTTTATTAAAAACAATGCTCGGAATTATTATTTTTTAAAAAATAGCAAAATAGGGTCCACGTAGGCTCGAGTTTTCAAAATTTTGGTCCGTAACAAACACGCCAAGTCCGGCGGCGTGTCCATCCGGAACACCGCATATGCCATAGTGTGTTTCCTTTAAGACAAAAAAAAAAATTGTTAACCAATGAGTTTATGAAGCGAAAGTAAAGAACTCAATTGGTCATTGATTGTTTTTAAGTTCCTTGTGTGACTACAAGTCAAGTGTTCAAATCCTACAGGAAGCAAATTGTTTTTCTGAATTTATTCCAAATACAGCATATTTATGCTACATAAAACATTAACAAATGGTTGGCCAAAGATTCAAACCTACGTCTCCAGGCTAGGCTAGTATATCATCGCAGTAACCACTGTAACACAAAGCAAATTATGTCTATTCATCACGAAATTGGGGAACAGGAAAAACGCCATCTCGTATGGTGTTTTCAATCTAGGCACACCATGGTTGGTTGTTTGGTTTATTTTACTAATTTTAGTTCTTATATTTAATTGAAATTATTGAATAATTTAGAGAAACAAGATGCTTTTTTTTTTTGATGGTTCAAATTCTGATTCATGTCCATGGTGTGTCTAGAGTGAAAACCATACGAGATGGCGTTTTTCCTGTTCCCCAATTTCGTGATTTTCCGATCAACATGGACCCTATTTTGATAAATATTTTTGGAATACACTTAATTAACTATTTATTTTTCTAACATTATTATTTATTAAAAAAGGCTTCTGCTTTGGACACGAATATTTGCCACAATAACACCTATAATCCCTAATTCCCTTTGTATCAAAACTGAAGGGCCTGGCAGTTGTTTCAACTTTTCAATAAACGAATCAATTTAACTTTTTTTTTTCAAAACTGAATTTGGTAATAATTTGTCCTTTCATTCAGCCTATCCTCTTTGTTCCTCTAACCCAATACTCTTCTCATCTCAAAACCTCAACCCACCTTGAGGACATCAGAAGTTCAGAACACTACCTAAAGCAAAATGCAGATGTTGATTTAATAAACATTTACAACAGAAAAGTTTAGAGATTTTAGCTACACAATAAATCCTACCTCAACAAATGCATAACCCGGAGGCCTTGGTGGAATCTTCAACTCAATGTGAGCAATGGGTCCATACTACAAAACAGATTAAAAAGAAAAATATAAGACCAATTTGATTAGAAAAAACAAGAGAAACAAAATATGCCTATACTAGTTGATCATTACCGAACACAGCAATCTTAATGACATGTTCACTATCGACAACAAGAACAACATGCTATTGAATAGCAAATCACAAAACCTACCAATGCTGAGTGTCGTTTTTTCAAAACACCCTAGTTGTGTAATGTCATCCTATTTATTAATCAACCCTACAAACTTAATGATGAACCAACTCGAAAAACCTACTAATTCAAACACTGCGAATCCAAATGCTGCATTTCCAGCAGACAAGATGATTCTAATCCCAACAAATGACATTCTATTCCCCCCCAAAAAAAACACATTCGAAGTAAAACATTAGCGCCTCAAACTAAGTACTAGGTAAATACGAATGAATAAAAACCGAAACTAATCAAATAATCCCTCCGTCCCAATCACTTGTTTACCTTTTCGATTATTTGATTTGTAAGGTACGGAGTATATGTTAAATCAAATCAAAGGTAAACAAGTAGAGTATCAAATTAAACGATAATAAATCAACAACAACAACAACAACAACAAAAACCTTGTAAAATAGATCTTCGACTTCTCTCTCCCTAATATCACCAGGAAGATTGCCAACATAAAGCGTTCTTTTAGATCTGCTGCTCATTTTTCCTGAAAAACACAAAATGCAACATTCAAAATCAGCAATTTCAATAGAAATTCAAAATCATCGTAAAAGAACAAAAAGATGTAAACTTTAACACACAAAAAATCGAAACAATTACAATCGCGATTGACGGAAACGGTTATAAAAGAGGATGAATTGAATTTCTAGGGTTTCAGTGATAAGATAGATGTAGCGAGGAGATGAAAATTGATTATCAATCAATTGAGGAAAAGGTGAGGAACCCTAAATCGAAGAAAATGCATAAATTAAAAAGGGAAAGGAGAGAGAAATTACCGAGTGAAAGGAGAGTGCGTGATTTTGGAGGAGGAGGAGATAAAATGAGCTTTTTTTAAGTGACGGCTTAGAATACACGACAATAATATCTCCAAGTCACGTGGAACTTTTTTTTTTTTTTCTTCTCTGATAAAGGAACTCGACGCCGCTATTTTTGATATGTAGAATATATGTGATAGCTATACCAAATTAAGCCACTCGATGGTGATAACCTCGAAGTTTATAAGGCATTGACTCAGACTAAGAATGTTATACCATATTTTGCTTTTGGGAAGGCTTGAACCTGAGTGTCCTGAAAATTTCACCCAAGTTTTAACCACTCAACTCCACCCTTGCGGGCTTCCTTATTTTTCCGGTGGTCAAAACTCGAGAGTATTTATTCCACGTTTGGTTATGATTATTGCCAAGATTTTTGGAAATTTTTTACTTTGTCACATTAGTTTTTCATCTATTTTTATTCTTTTTTTTTCTTATTATTCAGACTCGCTCAAAACTCAGTTAGATGTATGTCGGGTGGGTACAAGTGGACCCCAATTAGGACGGTATATGGTCGTCAATGGGTAGCGCCTTGGGAGGCAGTATAACACCCAAAATTATATAGGAGTTTTTAAAAAGACATTCTCAAATAATTGAGATTGTTATCATCTCGTTTTCGAAAACAATGCATATCAAAACTCTAATAATAGAACAATTTAAAAATTAATAAATAACTGAGTAATAAATCTTATTACAAATCCAAAATAATCCTAAGTATGGTAGCTGAAATGTCAAACTACAAAACTGATTAAAACCAGTAAGTGGATGATTTAGTGCCAACGTCCAATTCCCAGCAAACATCCTAGCACACCAAGTCACCAATCATGTAACACCCCTTCTTACCGGTCGAGGTAATCGGGAGATGTCACTGTTTCGGTTTCCCGAAACAGTGAATCGGAGCTACAATTAAGTAACATTATATATATAAATGACATGTTTAATGAACTATACATTATTGTAACATCCCCTTTTTACCCGCCCAAGGTAATCGGGAGATGTTACCATCTCGTTTTCTGTGCCAATGAAATCGGAATTATAATTAAGAAAGATTTATATAATTGAAGGTTTAATGAATTACATAACTAACAAAAAAAGGATAACAAATCGGATAAAACAATATACAACTCAACTACCATCTATGTCGTCTAACTTCTAACTATGTAACTCGCCTCCAAGTGTATGTGGCTCGTCCCGTCTCCTGCAAGGTATTGTAACCAAACTTGTACTCAACTACTCCTCATATGATCGGAAATATCATATGGATCAACACAGGCCACCCCGGAAATAGGTAACAATTACACAGACAACACACACGTTAGTCTCACAATATATATAATTATGACTTTAAACATACTATGACCACTAACAAGACACTCATACCTCATAACTCGTATCAACATTACAATGTCACATCTCTCAATACTATAACTAACTCTATCTCATCATGACCAAGGTGACGGCATCGCAACACCGCCGCCAACCCCTGTCAGACCGCAGCACGAGGTACCCGCAACGCAACACAAAGTACCTGAGTCTGCATCGCAATACGAACCCGGTAACCTGAACCATTAATGTGCACATCCTCCTTGAAGGTGAGGAACCCTCCAAGGAGCGATCTCAGGCGTAAGGGCAACTCCCACACCTCCTCACTAATTCACCACGCCATATCTAAAGAGTAACCATGACGCGACCAACCATACTCACACTACCATTCGACTACACAACAACATACACCAAAATCCATGTGACACTACAATTTCCATGACACAACAATTACATGTATAATGAAAATCGAGTAGAAAAAAACCCCACTTTTTAGCATACTCCCATCCATAAGCAATCCAAGATAAGCAAGTTTATGTCTCGTAAAATCGTCTCATCCTACATTAGTTATATAATAATCATCACAATACATCATATATACTTTTATTATGTAAAACCCCTTATTATCCTTTATTTACTAAATGAATAGGCAAAACTCTTATTTTTCCCGTCTAAATAATATTTCCTAAATAAAGTGTAGTATTTTTAGTATATATTATACTCCAGTGGAATGGTGAAATGTAGATATAGATGAAAGTAGGAAAGTGAACATGGGGTCATAACTTATTATGACCACAAATAATAGACAAATAAAGAAAGGGGAAGATCTTTGCGAATTTGCCGTTTTAGGAAATATGGAAGATCTTAAAGAATGGGAGAGAATATCTCACAATCTTTTAATGGTACAATCCTTTAATAAATTTAATATTTAAAATATTCTATGTTATTTCACATTATACATAAGTTTATCTCCATTATTATATGATAATAAAACCGTATACTTTTTTTTTTTAATAATTGTAAATAAAAATTCATTGACTTTTAATAATAAGAAGTTGCACAAAAGAGGTTAATAGT
>LHUT01001168.1:0-20347 GCA_001412135.1 Silene latifolia subsp. alba
AGGCAATATTGTTATCTCTTTGCTGGCCTTAAAACCCATTAGTTGTTCAATTTCTTGTCGCTTAGTCAATTCCTCCCTTTACGGTGACAGATTCTCTCTAAAATCCTTATTTAAATTGGACAAGGTCTCAATATCATCCTTAGCTTTACCCCTTAGTACTCCAACAGTTTCATGTATCTCAGACCATAACTTTGTCATTTCGTTTTGTTTTCCATCAATTATTTCCTTGCCATCAGAGGCGCTGTATACTGCATCTTTTCTCCATCTTTAAACCATGTACGATTCCGATATTGATTGAACACCATTACTTGAGTAAATCCAAATGATGTCCCTACATAGTATTGCAGCTCTTTCAAACTTTCTACACGAGCATGTTGCCTCATATGTTCCTTTTTTTGCCACATAACACAAAAAAAAAACAAAGGACTCAAATAAATACCGTCATAAACTGCAACAAATATTATGTACCTGCAAGTGATAGTGTGTATAACTGCAACACGGTTTAGTTCTAACTTCACCAAACTATCTGTTACTAACTGCAATACGCTTGAGTTGTAATTTTAAGCGATACTATGTGTAACCGCAATATGGATAAACTGTAACTGTAGTCCGTACTACGTGTGACTCTAATGATCTTTAATTGTAACTAAAAAAATTGAAAGTGCAAATATCAAATGTCAGTGATAAATACCTGGTATGAAATGAACGTCAAAAACTCTTCCTCTTAAGCTATCCTTTACCTTCGTCAGCTCTATTTCATTCTCCTCGGTGAAACCCCTGGCACCAAGTCCATTCGTTGACATTTTTACCTCTTCTTGGAACTCATCGAATACGGCATGTGTGTATACTCTTGCTCCATGCACTCGATAGGACATTGAGTTACCATTTTCGGTGACGTATGCCTGTTGTCATTATCAGTTTTCTTCTGAGTATGTCTTTGTTGGTCAATTGCACTTTCAAAATGCATCCAGAATTCAACCAACGTTCCATTGTTGTTCTCGAACTTTAAAGAAACTATTTTCACTCTCCGATCTTTGTGTTGTCCTCATAACACTTCCCATATTCAGGTCCCTATAACGGGTCATCACCCATTGCCTCCTTTTAAAGTAGACTTCCTCATCATTAATAATCTTGAATAAATTCTCTCTTTTTTTACTGTAATTTCGTTTAACAATTTTAGGTTTTCCAAGAGTGGTTAAGTTGTCGTTAGTGCAGCATTAAAGGCGACGACATAGACGGCCTCACATGGAGAATGAGGGTGTTCGCCGACGAGACGGAGGTGGTGAGGATTGTGCGCGAAGGGGTAGTGTGTTGTGTGCATACGCATAGGCTATTCAGCGATTGGCGGTCGAAGATGGGCAACCGCTAGACAGATCTGCGACCGGTAGTGGTAGCCGGAGTTGAGTCGGCTGGGTATGGGTGTTTTGGTAGGGTCTACAGGGTGATAAGTTGTGGTCGGGTTATTGGTGGTAAGTATTTTTTTTGTTAATGTACTGCAAGGAAAAGATGTGACTGGAAAATTGATTGTGAAAATGAGAGGGTCAAAAATGTAAAATACGTATGTGAAAGAGCAATACTGTTGAACAAACTTAAGAGGGGCAAATTACCACTTTCGCAGATTATAATTAGAGAGGATTCAACATAGTATTGTGAAAAAGCTGCAAAAATAAATTAACTAAAACATAGTGTTAGCCAAGTAGTTGTGTTAAGCCAGGTTGTACAAACATTAATGTGAAGTGGCTTACCGCTTGAAGTGGCTGATTAAAGCGTAGCAGGAGGCGGTCTAATTGAACCGTTGTACACACCTCCCGTCGTAGCTTTCTCACTCCTAGGGTTTCTTCAATTTCCTTCAAATTCCCCCAAAATCCTCAATTAACAACCTCCATGGATCGTCGATCAAGCTACCCTTACTCTCGCCGATCACAATTTCAACGCAGTTACGGCGAAGACGACGCCGTTTTAGCCTCTTTGAATGATTCCGACGATTCCGGCAACAACGATGAAGACAACAACGACGAAGACTACCGCGGCCACCGCTTCCGTCACCAAATTCCGACGCGCCACCCTCGTAAACACCGCAAGCTCTCAACTTTAGATTACCATTTTACCCCTACCCCTACCCCTACCCCCGCCGAAACCCCCAATTGGTCCGACCAGGCTACTTTCGTCCTTTTGGAAATATGGGGTGACCGGTTTCTCCAGCTCGGCCGGAGTAGTCTCCGGTCTGACGACTGGAGTGATGTTGCGGAGCGAGTTTCGCAGGCGACGAGGTCGAAACTGGAGGTTTCGGATTGTCGAAACAGGTTGAATGTGTTGAAAGCTAAGTATAAGAGGGAAAAGGTTAAATGGGGTGGTTTAGGAGGTGGAATTAGTAAGTGGGTATTTTATAAAAAGATGGATGGTTTGATGACAATGTCACCTCGGCAATTGCAGCAGCAGGAGCAATGTGGGTTGGCTTGCGGTGTCGATTCCGGTGAGTTTGTGTTTATGAATCCTAGGGTGTATTTGGACCACTCTAATGCCCTTGATGAGATGAGGGATAGCCCCGGGAATTCGGAATCCGGGGGTAGTGATGAGGATGAGGATGAGGATGAAGACGAGGAGAGTGACGATGAGGACGAAGAGGGTGATGATGAGGAGGATGAGGTTGAGGCCGAGGAGTCTTATAGGTTGTTATCAGAGTCGATTCAGAGGGTTGGGCAAATATATGAGAAGATTGAGGATAGTAAGAGGCATCATATGATGGAATTGGAGAGGATGAGAGCTGAGTTTCAGCGTGATTTAGAGGTTCATAAGAAGGAGATGGTCGATAGGACTACAGCTGAGATGGAGAAATTATGTGAAAAGGGTGATCAGAGTAGCAATTGCTCAGCTGAGAATGTTTTGGGGTGAGTGAATGAATGCAGATTTCTTTATGTTTGTCACTGTTTTCTTGTGTATTTAAGCGTAGCAATTGTCATGTATCGAATACTGGCATGAGTATCACCTCTCGATGATTTTAGTTGATGTGCTATTGAACAAATTGTCTGACCATGTTTTGTAGGTATCATCCATTAATGTTCTAGAATTGATGCTAGTCTGTGATCATTAATTCATTTTCTTCCTTGTTATGAGTTGGATAATAAGAATCTAGTTGGATCCCTGCAGAATTAATACTAATACAATCATCATTTATTAACTGGATCATACACTCTTTAATTAAATGCTTAGATTTTGTTGCTAACTTCTTAGCTCTGTAAAGCTATATCCCAATGTTTAACCTTCCGAATTCATTTCGTACAGGGAATGATAGCGAATTTGAAAGGCAAAAGCAGCGGCAAGCCAGCGACTACAAAATTTAGGGAGGTTAGGTGTGTCTGTTGTAACTGGAAATCGGATGTTTCGATCTTTTTGTACTACTTTTAGGTGTAATGTTAATTAATGTTGATATGTCTTCCCTTATATCGTCGTGTTCCTCCCATCATTTTTGCAGTTTGTGCAATAGAGCGGCTTATAATTATAATCTCCCCTTGAGAAATGACTGCTGTTGTTTAATGGCTAATTATGCTTTACCTAGTGCCTTCAATTGGGCTGTGTTTTCTTTATTGATTTTGCACAAACTGCTTTGTGTCATTACACTCATTGTGCTGCTCCAGTCATGTTTTCCATGCTGGTCAAGTCGATTGTGCATTACTATGTCAAGTTTCTCAATCATCCTTTTTTGACCCAGTTCATTTAAAGGCAAGGAGATGATGAAACCATTAATTAGATAGAAAACTAAAGTCAAGAGAGAAAGCAAAACAAGAAGACGAAGGCCCTGTTCTTTTGGACTGAAATTGTCTGAACTGAACTGAACTGAACTTAATGGAGCTGAACTGAACTGAACTGAACTTAATGGAGCTGAACTGAACTGAACTGAACTGATCTGAACTGAACNGTTCAGTTCAGTTCAGATCCTATAAGTTCAGTTCAGATCTTATAAGTTCAGTTAAGTTCAGATCCTATAAGTTCAGTTAAGTTCAGATCCTATAAGTTCAGTTCAGATCCTATAAGTTCAGTTCAGTTCAGTTCAGATCTTATAAGTTCAGTTCAGTTCAGATCCTATAAGTTTCAGTCCAAAAGAACAAGGCCGAACAGTTATAAGAGCATTCGTGGTCACCTCCAAACACTGAAATCTTCTCTTTGAAAATTTGTAGCTCGAGAACAGAGAGGGATCCGTTTTGCTGTTGCATGAATGTTGTCACTTAATACGAGATCTTATGTATAAGTTGGTTGATTCAACAGACAATGTTAAATAAATTAGAAGACGAAAACAGGGCAGTGATATCAATGTGGAAAGTTAACGCCTTGTGTATTATACAGCAGGCAACAACCCCTATGGCCTGATCCAGAGTAAGCCTAGCAAAATTGATCAGACTTGAACAACCAGACATAAATTGACCAACCCAGCCGAAAGTTCATTGGCCGTAAACTTACCCACTACAAAATGACTTAATATTACACACCCAATATATACCCAAACCTGAATGCAACCATATTTGAAATGACAAGTCCCATCTGCCAGTCTAATCCATCGTTTCCAGACAATAATCGATAATATACAGAACTAGTATACTACTGTCTACTCGTACGTCACTTTCAGAAGCGTTGCAATACTGAACGAACTGAGCTAGAAAGAGGGCAGAGACTACATATATGAGGCCTTAACCTTGTGCCACAGGCAAAAGAGGGTGTCATACGCATCGTCGTCGAAATTGGTCGCTTTATATGATGAGATAGAAGCAATGGTCTTTAACCAGTTTTCATGGAGGGTCGAGAACTCCGATCTCCGCTCGCTTGACTTGAAGCTCTCCCCGACCATCTCTTTCATTGTTTGACCTGCAGTTGAAGCCGCTTCAACTACTTGCTTGGGGATTCCGGCCATTAGAGCCACTTGCAAGCCATAGCTTTCCGGACATGCACCTGCAGCTAGTCGATAAAGAAACACCAACTCGACATCCTTTCCTAATGGGGTTCTTGGCCTCACAGCACACGCCATGTGTTGAAGGGAAACATGAGGGTGACTGGCGAATTCCTTGGTGAGGGAATGGTAGTGAGTTGCAAAAAGTAGACGACATTTCACTTTCTCAACCAGATGGCGGAATACCTACAAAAAGTGGTTGCATTTGAAGAAGTCACGACAATTGTGAAGTCAAATGTTCAGATAGACAGGACTCTGTAGCACGAGACAGTAACACTAGTTAAACACGACAGGATGGGAATTACAAATTCAAATTATTAGACACTAGGCCACTACTTCGAACACTTTTTGGATAACAACACCGTAACTACAGCTAGCAATAGTTGACCCCAACCCAAGTAAACTGATCTAAGCCACCAGAAAACCGGCCCAATAAAGCTCAAATTTGATTAACCATAACTGAACTGACTCGGCCCGAGCTCAAACCAATAAACGATATAAGCTGAGATCATATGAACTGAACCAACCAGTGACTTACCCGACCAATCTATAAATGGGTTCACCCTATAACCCGACTTAATGAGTCCCGACTCGAAACACCCATAAACCAAATTCAAATACAATTTATACTGACCGAACCCAACATGTCATTAACATTTATCTGCTTACATTGAGGAATATATTATATATTGCTAAATTAAAATGTATATTCAACCAAAATTATTTGTGTTCTCCATTTTTGCAGTATTATTTTAAAATACTTGCACTACTGTTTGGCGATGCAATTTTTTTTTGTTTACAAGCAACTAAAAGAGTATTAAAATCTTGTAAGAACATAATTTGCAAAAGAGTGCTAAATTTATAAACACTCGACAAGCTGGCTTGATGCAATTAGCCCAAGTACCCAACCAAACTCACAACTGAAGCCAGCCCCACTTAATAATTGACTTGACCTCTAAACACCCAACTCGATCCAATTGCGTATTTCAACCCGGCACATTGAATAACCTAACCCAAACTTGACCAAGGCCAACATAGTTACTGACCCGCACCAGACATGACCAGACTAGTACACAAACTGAATGAACATTTTCGACACGACACAACCTGACAGCCTGGCTCAACCCATAAGTGACTCCTGCTCTATTGTTATCTCCAATTGTAGTTCAGAATCTAGATGTTAGGTTGACCAAAATAATTTAGGACCTCCATGAATTGGAGTTTTTCTTACAAGCCTATGGAGGATAATATAATAATAATGGAGAAAAAGAGGGCTGTGATGGTAGAGTAGGGAAGCTGAAGAGGTAGTGAAAGGAGGATGAAGGGTATTATTCCAGTTTAAAGCACGGGATAATGCATCGGTGATTACTGATTACCAAAGGGGCACGTGGATAACTATGACCTCTTCTATGGAGTATCTATTAACATCTCTTCATCTCCCTTCTCTATTTGTACCACACCTACTTCCTAATTTCTTTTTTTTTCCTCCATATCTCCTTAACGAGCCCAAACAAGTAAAAGAAACAAGTTTTATAAGCTATAAACTGATTATGTCAAAGCTTGACCACGTCAGAAAACAGTGTAGAGACCAAGAGATAGTATGCAGTCCATGAGCAATTACTGCAAATAAAACAATCCAGAGCAAAGAAATCTCACAGCATATGCAATAGCATATCCATCAAAAGTACTTGTTCCTCGGCCGAGCTCATCAAGAAGGACAAGAGAATCTTGTGTGGCACTTTGAAGAACTGAAGCTGTTTCCGCACACTCAATGTAAAAGGTGCCTGTAGTCAACAGTTAAAACATCAGTCACTCGATCTGCAGCATCAGCCAAATTTATAATGAATTTCATGACTAAACTCAAGTGCACTCTACAGCAAACAATACTTCCAAAATTCCTCATTTGGTCCTGCCTATGCCCAAGTGGACTCTAAAACTGTTATCCGGCAAATAGCCAACTGCTTAGTATCAATGCCAAGTAAACACAAAAGCACTTAGTAGGCTAATGTGGTAAATGCCTCTCTGTGACTCTATAAAAAGCTCGAACTGCAAGCTCATGGTCTACGTTCATAAAAGGGAAGAACGAGCAGACATACAACAGTTTCATACCACATCAATCCACAGAGCAGCAGACAAATAAAAGTTTTTAAGAGTAGCCATTAATACATAAACCTCAAAGTCTTCTAAAAGTATAGAAGCTCCAAAGTTGAACAGATAAGAGAGCAAGAATGTTAGATTACTTACTTTCACCGGTCATGATTCGATCAGTTGCACCAAGCCTGGTGAAAATAATGTCAGCAACTGATAAAGTGCACATATCACAAGGCACGTAGCAACCAAGCTGAAATAAAGATAAACATCAGAAGCAGAATAAAGTAAAAAAACAGAACCAGCATGACAAGCTGCAAGCTGATGGGCTACAAGTTTGTCGCCTTTTTTGCATTAGTTAGTCTTGTATGAGATGGTCTCACATGTGTGATCAACCCCAATCCTTATGCATTCTCATTTAATTTCATGGTTAATGGGTTGGTCACATATGTAAACAATGTCTCCTATAAGCTTTATCTAGTTACACAGAAGGTGAACCAACCTGCGCTAATACAACTGCTACACACACAGCACGCAAAAGAGTGGATTTGCCTCCCATGTTTGGCCCAGTCAACAGTAAAGTCCGGGGAAGATGCTCAACTGAATCTTCCCCCAAGACTAAATCATTTGGCACTGGAACTCCATGTTCTCCAAGTGCAAATGGATGCCATAAGCCTTTGAGTTTGAGTACAGGTCCTTTGCCATTTGAGCAAACAGTGCTGGAAGTAGATTGCGTTAAAATGGAAGGTCGAGACATAGGCCCAGAACTATCAATTGCAATGGCAGCAAAAGATCTTAGTACATCAATGCAATTGAGGGCAAAAGTGATTTGTGACCATTGAGTTGCTTTCTCAACAAATAACTCAACCAAGATGGAAAGCGTTTCAGCATCTGATTCTGTAGCTTCATGATCCTAATACAATAAATAGAACACATCAGGCACACGGTGGTGTGTGATTATCTACTTAACAGGAGTAATATGATGAACAAGAACTATCTGAGTGTCTGACCAATAAATTTGTTAATCACTCCCCCATTCTATTTATATTGTCCCTAGTTTAGTGGTGAAATAGTGTCAACTTAGACCAATATTTTCTTACAATATACGTATGATTTTATCCGTTGTTTTGATAAATCAAGCATACGAAAAATTTCACATTGTATCTCTACAAATGTCGGAGACATTCCGACATTAATGATCACAATTGACATTGGTTGAGCACCAAAGTCCAATGGAGAAATAGGTAGTATTACAAATGTTTAGGGGAGATCACAGGTTTACTGACAGAGCTTTGTAATTTATTTCACAATGCCTGTCTGGAGACACCTCTTAAACATAGAAATGCATCAACGTTGAGAACCTAACCTGATAATTTGGAAAATCACTGTCTATAGCAGCTTCAAATTGTGTAAGAAACTCAACAAGGCCATCATGCCCATTTAGTTCTGGCAGGTCTAGAATTTTTAGTAACAATGACATAACATGCTCGTTCTGTAGAGCAACCAATAAATCCAATCCAAGTCGTAGACCTTTAACAAGAGATCCAAAAACTTTCACCTGCATCACGTTAAACGTCAAACAAAAGGCTTTTAAGTGAAACAGCATTACCCCACACCTAAATAGTTTGTTTCAACAGAATTTAAAACATTTGAGCTGACACTAATAATTATTAAGATAAGCAGCTTTACTCTTTGTTTCAAAGTCTTCTTTCCAACCAAAGGCAATAGGAGTATAGCTTGGGAATGAACACTAGCCTTAACCCTTCCAAGTAACCTTTCTAGGTCTGTAATCTTGCGAAGATATTGTGCCACGAGTAACATGATTTCAGTACGGGTCATCAGAATCTCCACAATGTCAAGTCTGTTATTGATTGCCTTCACATCCTTTAGTGGATGACAAATCCAGCTCCGTAAAAGCCGCTTCCCAGAATGAGTTAAGCAATGATCAAGATATTTGATCAATGTGCCTAAAGTCCAAGAATTCACCTAAACAAAATTAAAAACAACGAACTATCTGAAAAACTTGTCATATATAGCAAAGAATTCAGGAATTACCTTCTGAACCACCATCCGCGCTATTATGGAAAACTTCAAGATTGATAAGTGTTTGCCCATCCATTCTGAGGCAACCTTTATAAACTTGGTATGGCAGAATATCTCCATTGCATAAAACATCATCAAGCTTTAGAAAAAACAGGTAAGGATCAATTACTATGGACTATGGAGTAGAATAAGATAAACATGGCATATACAAAAATAATTAGATAATAATTTGAATAAAATTAAAAAAAAGCCTTACCATCATCCTTGATAAGTGACTTATAAGTCCACCCAAAGCGCATAGAGAAGATGCATGTTTTGTATCATCAAATAGAGAATCCAGGAAGTTGTTCCCCCCTTTAAAATATTTCTTTGATTTTATCATACTTTGAACTTCGGCAGCATCAGAAACACTACAAACCGGAAGCACTGATGTCAACTGCACTTCAGTGGTGCCTGCCATTTAGAGGGTGACATGCTTAATCGTTTCTCTTTATTGAAGTTTCAGCATTGCAAGCTTCAAATATTCGTATGACGAGAGTTATGAGTTGGCTAGATAATCTTTTACAATTTCACAACCACAGCCCCAAATTGAAAAATATAAGGCAAGGTAACTACGAGACAGTCAGCAATCTGCTTTCAGTACATGGGATTAGTTGAAGTTGAACACTTGAACATACCTGTAGATGAGTACTTTTTAAGGACTTTCTGAGCTTCTCTTGATAGACCTGCAGATGATCGACTTACATTTAGAAACAAAAGCTTAATTCCTCAGTGAAGACCACAAAATCCTCCACATCTAAAAAAGCTAATATCGTTGATTCCATTAAATAAGATTATTCACCTTTACTGTCATAAATAATTTCCTTGGGCGACACCTATATGAGAAAATAAAATAAAGGTGAGACGGCCCTGGAGACATATTTCTTTCTTCAAGCTAGTTATTCAAACATGCATGACTTATGAGATGTAAGAGCATACTTGCATCAACAAGGCCATCAAACCAGCACATGAGGCATCATCACTAACAGAACCAGTCCAAATTTTGAGTGCAGCACAATCTACGAAAGCAAAACCAAAGGTAGTTGAGCTACTTTCTACCTTATAAGATCCCTGCAAAAAAGAACAAACAGCCAATTAGAAGACAAAAAGTCGTTAAACCATGAAAATGGATTTGGGCTACGCCCACAAGGAGGAGAGAGCCCAATTCAGAAATCTAAAGAGGTTCCATCTAAAACTAATTGGTAATAGGAAGAGTAGTCCCTTAGTTATAAAGTAGTGACCCCCCTCCTTATTTTACCAATGGGGGACACTCACATGTGGGTAAACAACAAATAAGAACTCTACACTCCCCCTCACATGTGAGCATATGAGGTCCCTCCGAAACCCAGGGCGAAACCTTGGGAGCGCAATGGAGTGGTAATTAACGAACCCTCAAAGAGGCCCTCTTCCAGTGGCATAATTTAGGCTCTGTTTAAACTCATTAAACCCAGGACGAAACTGATACCATGATAAAACCATGAAAACGGGTATAGACCACATCCACAAGGAGGGGAAAAGGCCCACTTCATAAATCCAAGAAGGAAAAAAATAGAGAACTTTTGGCAGACCTACCTAATAAGTAACAGAGTAAAATGTTTGCAAATAAAGAAAAAACATACCCCTTGAGGGCCAAAGGACATGTTTCCTGGTGACATGAAAACATTTTGCATTTGCGAGATATGGCAAGCATTTCATAGAACATCTAATAGCATTCCACAACAAACTTTGTTTGATAAAGAATTCGGAGGTGACAAACTACTTTGTAAATAACATTTCCAATTTATAGTTTTATTGAAGTATTACACCAATAACCACGAAATTTATCAGACCCTAATGGATAATTCACCAAAGGCCTAATTGCTCGAATGAGCACTCTTAGAATTATACGGGGAGAAGGGGATACTGATCACTATCCATTTTCTTTACCGACCTTCGCATAAATGAAAGTAAAAAAATTCTACACTTCTGATTGTGGCAAAATATTCTGGTTTTAGTGATTCTAGCCTAGTAATTTTTGCACTGCGATCTAAGTCCAAATTAACATATGGTCATCTCATCACCTCTCATGAGATAAGAATAAGCTACAAATACTCAGCACACACAAAATCAGATAAAATCCCACACCCGCATGGTTTTTGTGATCAGGAGAGTTTGCAGAAATTAGAAGAGATTAGAAGGCATGCTTTGCAATACAGCAATACCAGTTCAGTACCCTATAAATATTGTAAATGGGCCATTGAGCCAGAACATTTCAAGTCACGTCAAATTCTAGTGGAATTTGTGTATTTTTCAGTTTTAGTTATGGATTGAGATTCTCTAAATGGGGAAATGTTATCACTATTAATGACTTACATGGGATCTGCTTTCAGCAAGGCTTAAATGTGGATATGGTTGTTGACTTGTCGTACTTCGTTGAACGGGCTAAAGTCCAGTTCAGGTCGATATTGGTTTACTTATTTTCATAGTTCATACACTGGTCCAGGTCTATGTTGGATCACCACAATCGAATCAGTTTGCCAGGTCTATGGAGAAACTCAGTACAATACTTTAACCTGTTAAGTTTACTGGTATGTGTATGAATTACTGATCTTACAATCTAACTAACTGATTTTATGAACTCACTGATGGCCTGATGGGGAATCTCATAAACAATATTGTAGCAATTGTCTCCGAAGGTTCCATCCTTATTCAAAGGAGCTGCAAGGTCGTGTACTTTGCAACTTATTAGAAGTGTCTAGGGTTCTAGGTATTTTCTGAAGAAGTGAATGTACTACTTCCTCTATTCCACTCAATTCTATACACATTCCTATTTAGGAAATTTTATTCAATTCTATACATTTCCCTATAGAGTAAATTGTAAGCCTTAAAGTTACCATTATACCCTTTAGTTTATACCCTTCTTATATTCCACCGTTTCTTGTTTCTACTACCAAGCCGTTCTCACCAGCCCACCTCTCCTGAGTCTCCTCTCCACAACCACCATCACACGCCCACACCTAACGCCGCCCACCACCGCTTCTCTCCGATAAAACCACCCCTCACCACCACTACTCCCACCACCGCTCCTCTCCAGTAAAATCACGTCTACCACCGCTCCTTTTCGGTAAAGCCAACCACGCCGACCCCTCATCTTCTTCTCCTAGTCCACGGCCAGCGACCCCCCACACCACGCAGGAGCGAGACACACAACAACGACGTCCACCTGTGATTGAGGAGCATATTTGGATTGCAAAGGTTACATGAGACATGTGAAGGCCCTAGATGCAGTGGTCAGATTTGAGCAATCGGGGGTACGGCGGCTGATTATGGTGGTGGTGGGGACTTTTAAGGAGTGTGAGGGCGTTGGGAGTAATGGGTCGTCGGCGATGAAGGGAGTAATGGGTCGTCGGCGATGAAGGGAGTAATGGGTCGTCGGCTCACAATTCCGGTGAGGGTGAGAGTGGTGGTGGGTTAGTTATCAAGGATAGGGGGTTGGTGGTGGTGTTGGTGGTGATGGCAGCAGCGTGACAGGGTGGTTGTAGGCGGAGTGGTTAATGGTGGGGCTTGGATGTGAGATGTAGAGTTGATTAAGGGTAGAATTGTAAAGATTAATATAATAAAGTAATAATTTCCCTAAAACTTTGTGCCAAAAGTAAATGTATAGAAATGAATGTAATGGAGGAAGTTACATATTAGTGAAGTTGTACTCTCTACTAAATATCCCATGGAATTTATGGATGTGATAGGATATCAATTTACATAGAATCTGAGTTCACAAAGCACAAACCTCAGTTATTGCAATAAGATGGACTGCATCAGGACCAATGTCATCAGCTGTCGTAGATGGTGTGACCACATGGACCAACTTTCTAGGAATAACCTGAAATTAATTATTAAATCAATCAAAGATGAGAAACTTCCAGAGCAACCTTAGTCTAAGATAAGCCTAAGAGGCGAAGATAACTTACAGCATTTCCACCTCTTGCTTTTGCTTGATCAGAAGTCTCTAACTGCTCTATCCGTCCCACTTTATACCTTCAAAGAGAAAATCTCAGTAGAGTGTTTTGAAGTGGGAAAATACACAAGTAGGTTTAACATATAAGCTTTTAGGAGATGGAAAAAGTTTGCAGTGGTTATATCACTTTTATGGTACTCCGCAACTAAGTAGGCATTGTTGAGCTATTAAATGACAAGCTCAAACATATATGATGATCTTCTTCATTCCCGTCTATTAGACATAATAAAAATTCAAGATATCATACAACATCAACCCATGGAGAAAAGGGGAAAGAAAAGGTTGTTAGTTTAAAAGAACGATTGAGTGTGGAGTACAACATTGTCTTTCCTCGGCAGTAAAATAGCTGACACATACAGATTACACAGTTCAAAATCCATGCATATAAGTGGAACAAAAATAGTTCCAACATAAGGGAAAAGAAGATCTTGCTGAACCAAAGGTGTTTCCTACCCTCGAGCAACCAACTTTTGAACTGCATCATCAATGCCACTTTCACTAATACCAACCTGCTCATAGACGCAAATGCATGTTAAACAAAAATAAACAGTGCATTAAACTGATGAATGTTGCACATTTGCAATATCATAGAGTGATAGAGAAGAGAATACCTGTCTACATTTCCCCACACCACTCATCGTCATTTTCCAGTCGAGCTCCTTGTGCCCTATTTCAGCATCGAGCTCGTAAAGTTCATAGAATTTTCCCTATATTGACACATGAAGCACATTATAATCCAAATTTTAAACAAAAATAACTATACACAGAGTCAACAGATTCAAGAGTTCCTAATTAAGCAATTCTCAACCCCGGTTAAGGAGTAGACTGAGGGTAGCAGTGCAAAAGTCAAGACCTTTCCTGAATAATAACCAGGGATCAAGCTCCCTTCGAGATGGGCATGCCTTCGGTTGGTGGGTGCAGAAGGCCATAATGTACAGTAAAGAAGAAAGCAGGCCAACCAATTATAACTGTAAAGTAAAGACTACAAGATGAGCACCGGAGTCATCATTATGAAGACGCTTCTGGCAATATAACATGAACAGAACTAGGAACTTACCACCTTAAAGAAGAGTAACACATCCATATACTGACATTTCACACTCCAATATTGTTTCTGTGAAGCAGACATTTTCTTCAGGGTATCAGGCGGTATATAAAGTGTTCGTTTATCGAAAATCGGATCACCAGGCCTCCTTCCATTTGCATCCCTAATTCTCGATGGATGAAGCCACTCAAACTTACTAGGTGATTCGACAATTTCCTGAGGTTTATTATTCTCTTGTTTTAATTCTTGAACGAATTTAGCTCTTTTGCTAGCAGTTGCCACACTATTCTTGTTTATATCATCCGAGTTAGGACAATCCTCCTGAATTCGCTTCAGTCGAGGAACAAAGGGCCGGGCAGGTGGTGTTTCTGAGTGAATAACGTTCACTTCACTCTTAACATCAAACGAAAAATTCTGGTCGAGAGACGTATTAGTTCTCAGCAAAGGCGTATAACCAGGAGCTTCACATGATGTCCCACACTTTTTAGGAGTTTCCTTGCATTCATTAAATTTATCGAACATTGAACAAACAAGCGACGAACCACTGCCAGCTCCATTCCTACAAAATGGTACAAATCTTGTTGATATAAAGTGTAATCGCACACAAACACAGTTAGACATTACTAGCTCCAACACTTAGAATGGTGGAAAAATGGCACTTAACATTACCACGCGCATACTACACATATTTTGACCATTCAGGATTCAGGAACGATCAACTCAATAAATTAAATCAATCAAACTATAAGGGGACGTGCTTTCGCAACCTAACTGTCCTCTATTTTAAATTGAAAAGCTGTATAACTCTAAACTAAAAGAGGTACAATAAGACTGCAACGACAAATTAATCAATGCATTTATTTTAATAACCTTTTTCAACTTATAAGTTAAATTAGCGTCCATGGTAAACACTATTCGGATGAATTTCATCTTACATTTATCATTTCAATTCAGAAGTCATGTTTCTAAATAATTTCACCAAAATCCAAAGATGAAGCCAATTGCAAAAATGTCCAATTTTAACATTGAACAAGGTACAAACACAGAATCAATTTCAAAGTGTAATACCAGTGAGTAAAAGAAGATAATACTCCGTACTCCGTAGTACAACAGTGAAAAACCTTGAAAAAAAACCTAAAAACAAGACATTAAAATTAATCAAGTAAAAAAGAAAAGGCGGAAAGAGGAAAATACCTGGTGGGAGAGTTGGAATGAGCATCAACCTTGGCGAATTTGTGCAAAATAGAGGAGAAAACACTGGAAGAAGAAGTTTTGGAATCGTCATCGGGAGTTAAATTAGAGAAGACAACTTTACGAGGAAGTTTCTCCGGCGGAGTGTCGGTCCCATTGACTGCGAGTTGAGTCGGAGGAAGTGCACTACAAATTGAAGTATCATGTTTCGAAGCATTGCTGGTACGGCGGTTTCCTGCACCGGAGTTGCGATTTTCAGGCGAGGGTTTCTGGAAAAATGACAGAATTGAACTTTGACGCTGCATATCGATTTGTTGATGATTGAGAAAGGGGGAATGGAGTTCGAGGGTTTCTGGAAAAATAAATATGGAAAGATTTAACAAAATGATGTTTGGCGCCAATGTCTCGCTTTCTTCAATATTTTCCCACTTCTTTTTCGGACTTGTAAATCAACACTGTCACAACCTGTCCATCGTTAAAATAATAATAATAATAATAATAATAATAATAATAATAAAACTTATTAATCTCCTTGATGTGGAACTTCTGGGAAACAACCGATTAAAGAGTTCGTTTCATTCTCATGGTTAGAAATCAATCGTCTAATCTCGTTATCAAAAGATAGCGTGACTAAATAAGGTGAGTCACTTAAAAGGAACCCAAATGTTAACTATGGTTACAGTGAAAATTCCGTCAACCACAAGACACAAGACTCAGAGGAAATTACACTACAAGTAACAACAGTATTAATAGCACCACACATTAGTCCCATTAATTACACTACTAGTAACAACTAACAACAGTATAAATAAATGAAATAATTAAAATAAATAAAGTCAACTAAAAGGGAATTTAGATTTGAGAGGACAAGCCTTCAAATACGTCCTAAAGAAAAACAAAACTTCTAACATAAAACTAATATTCAGAGGAAATGCCTCCCTCCATCCCCTCAAAATCTCAAAACTGAAAACAATCATCATTCAAAAAGGATGTCAAAGATCACGTGCTGCTCCTTGATCTTCAATAATCAAAGGTTTAGTTCCATGGCTCTTCCTCCAGTGCCCAAGTGAGCTCGACTTCCTCATATTTTACAAACTGTTGGTGCTTATGTAGATGCAAAGTGTATACTTCGCTCTTGCAAATTCTGATATAAAAGTAACTTTCCTGCAAATGGAGTAATACAAACTCGCAGTAAACTGCTCAAGAAGAAATATCTATGAAATTTGCTAAAAAAGTACCGGAATCATTCACAAAACCGTGGGGCTTTAGGTAAAAAAAAAATTACTAAAAGGTATCGAAAGTTTAACAGCTCCCAAAAGAAAGTGATTACTGTAGCTCATCTGAGCTGATATACATAACTCGTCTACTCTTCCCCAAGCCGTACAAAAAACACAGCTTCAACTTCCAACTAATTCAAAATAATGGCTTTTACTAACAATGGGCTTTTACTTCAAAGTAAGATACAGGAAGTCAGCCCAAAAAAGTTATGAAAACACGAGTACAGCAAGACTGTAATCTACTACTACTACCTATAGCAGCCTTTCACAGAATGTCTAAAATCATTGTGGATATGACGGGTGCGGATAAACAGGTGCAGCCGCAGTAGCAGCAGCAGCACCGTAGTCATATGATGCATATGCAACCTGCGAACCATAATAACTACTAGGCCCAAGCCCAGAACCGGCACTGGCCACATTCTCACCTGGGACACCATAATGTTGTTGGCCGACTTGATCAGCACCACCAGGTACGGCTCCAGACGAAGCTGGAATGTGTGTCCCAGCATAACTTGGTGGTGCATAACAGGTACTCTGAGTGGGATAGGTGTACGTGCCCACGTACCTTGACACTGGGCTTGGCTTGGCTGGTGAGACGTGATTAGAAAGCTTTTGGATTTTGGTGGGACGCCGAGGCGGCGGGCCAGCACTAGTCCGAGCATCAGTGGCATGTTGTCGCTTGATAAAACCGGCTGTGGCACCCTTCTTCCTATCAGCTTTCGCTTGCTGAAGAATATTAAGACGCTTCTTCAGGCTTTCAATGGGATATTGTTCCTCAATCTTAAGGTCTTCTACACATTTTATTATAGATTTTATGGAGGCCATTTCCATAGTATTTGCTTCATCCTAGAGTTTCAAGCAGCCATACTCAGACTCACTGTGATTGGAAAATCAATTTCCATGTGATATAAAGAAGAGAAGGAAATATGATTGAGATAACTAAACTTACAGTTGCTGCCGGAGTATTATTGCCTTCAGTCAGAATATCTGTGGATTTCTTTTTAGTATTTCGCAAAAAGGACTTGAGAAGCGACGCGGGCTGGAATCTTTCAGTCAAACCAGACTCGAAGGCAAAATAAATTGCCTCAACTTCCTTTCCATTTGTAACCAATCCTTCAATAAAATCTGCATTAACAAAAGAATATATTTGAGAACTACCAACAAAATCAGAAGTGTGCAACAACTCAGGCACACTAGCCTGAATCCTTCACAAAATCACAAGATCTACCAAAGTTAAACGATCAACATTAACAAAAGCGAGTATACGTTTTAGGTAATGCATGGAAAACCTAGGTGCATAGACGCCTCTCGTAAGAAACTTTACACCATCATGTCACATAGGAAGTTTATTACAACAATACCCCCATGCTTCAATGGCTCCCGCAAATTGCGGGGTAAGGAGGGATCAGATGGAAGCAGTCTTACCCTTGAATAAGCAACACTAAATAGACTGTTTCCCGAATGACCCAAGATGAAAATTGCNNAAATTGCGTCGAGAATTGCATCAAAGGACTCATAATTCACAAGAGAAAGAAGCACAACCACTTTAGTGAGTTATTTTGCTTTATTCCATCATAATTCATAACCGAAGAGTAATGAGTCTTTGGCTCCATTGGAAATGAAATTATATGAAGTCTATTACATATAGAAATTTAAGTTTGCTGGAAGTTGGCAAGTCGAACAATGAAAAATTCTACTTTGAGGTCTGTCCTAGTTCAGCTGCTTGTTATCTCACAGAGAGATCCTAGCACCTGACATAAGGCCTAAGTTAGCCTAAGTTGACAGGGGGGATGGACATGTGATTCATGGTTGACCAACCGAACAACGATACAAAGGAAATAAAACGAATATCATACAAGATCCACACAGCTATCAAATGGGATCCATAAAACATGATTAAGTGATTTACTCCAAAAGAAAAGTGCTCCTACGTAACACTATGGGTCTCTTAGACATCTGCATGTTATCTTACACATGCTTGCATACCTGCCAGTAAAATGGGAGCAAACTTGCGCTGCGCTCATTCTTTCTTTTTTATACCCTAGATTTAAGTTAATAACAAAACTAATGACCATCTTACATGCACCTCCGACCACTCCCTCCAAATGGAAATGTATTTAGCCCTACGTCGATTCACGTTTTATTAAACTATTTGATTAAGTGACTCATATCGATTAGTGATCCATCAGCTTCAACAGGATTTGAATTGTTGTGTGACTGTGTCATAAATCATAAGATACAATGGGTATCCCAATACCCCTGAGAATTACACCTTCTCCACTCTCAACCTAATGCTATACAGAAACTTTTTCTACCTTCTCGCATCACCATTTCGTTTTCTTCCATAACTAAGATAAAATCATACTGTAATAAGCATAGTTATTCAAATAGTCCTATTTAAGGTAAGGAAAAAAGAGGAACATTGCAACATAGAAACAAAAAGCACAGAAAGTCTGAGAAGAACAACCTGCAACTTTATCCCCCAAAATAGGAATAGCAAGCTTAGACATATCCCTCCTGTCACAAAACTCAACCATCAATCTCTTATAAAACTCCTCCTCAAACTTGTCCTTCAATCCGAACCCCAACGCCATCTCAATAAACATAGCCGACTCAGAAGGGCCCATTCCACTTCCCTCACCACCACATTCCTTAACCAAATCATCAGACACCTCCCTCCACTCCCTCAACACCTCCTCAGCCCGCTCCAGCGCCTTTTTAGAGAAAACCCGTCCCAAACCACCTGTCCCCGCCCTCCCCTCCTTCAATTCAGCTGGGGGAAACATCCCCCCAACCACCATTGTACATGCCAACCTCTTATCCGACAGCCCATCCCTCTTCTCCCTCTTCATAACCACAAACTCTCTCACCGCTTCTACAACAAACCTCTCTGGGTCCACACATTCTGCCAAAGCCTCTGATATCATTCCTCGTAACGGTGTCGATTGCCGCCTCTTTCCAACCAACAGTTTTGTCAACAATTCAGGGTGCATTCTGCGACACACTGACTTCAATGTCTCCGACAATGAAGCGTATTCATCAAGCGTTGGTGTTGAAACCTCAGATAATGCGACGCTTTTGCGAGATTCCACAGTGTGGGACAGCGAATTGAGGAGGTCAGGGATGGAATCTTCGCGGTTTTGAAGGGAATCCATTGATTGAGTGAATGTGGAATCTAGGGTTTGGCGCTTAGAATCTAGGGTTTCCGATTTGATGTCAATTGAGTTGTGGAGACTGGTGAAATGATTAGTTAGGGTTTTGTATAAATTTGTGCATTTGGTTAAGAGGGTTGTTTGTTCGTCGATTTTAGTGAAGAAGGTTACCAATGTTTCCGGAATAATATCAGTCGTTGTTGACGCCATTGATGAGAAGAGAAAGAGCTGAACTGGGGGAATATGAAGTAATTTTTAGGACAGTGTAATTGGTGTTGCGAAGAAGATGTAATGCAGGAGATGGAGAAATGGTGGTAGCATTCTAATTGTGAGAGAAAGAGCATACACAAAGAGTATGTCCTCTTCCTCTTATTTCCTCTCTTTCCTTCTATTTTTTTGACACCTCATTTTCCATTATCTTCATCCTCTTCTTAACATTTTCTCTTTTTTCCACATCAAAGAGGATCCTTTTATTCATCATCTCTCAAATTTTTTATGACCAAAAAATAAAAAAGAAACATATTACATGACACAAGGTAGATGAGGGATGACTAGTGGGCACAAGGGCCAAGGTTGTAC
>LHUT01001171.1:15642-33580 GCA_001412135.1 Silene latifolia subsp. alba
TCACAGTCGAAATACTCGAGTGGGTGGGGGGGGGGGGGGGGGGTCCCCACACATGACGACTGAAACAAAATTCCTTGTGCGGAAAAAAATGGTTTTAATGTATGGAATTCGGTGCCGTTGTCACTTCTCACAAATTTTATTTCAGCGAAAAATTGTCTTTTAATCATGGCAATAAATAATAAAAATTTATTAGTAATGTCGGTTTTGGCATTTAATAAATAAATCCATACACCCCGTGAAAAATCATCAACCAATGTAAAAAAATATCGTGCTCCGGTCGTCGAAGGAACATCGTAAGGTCCCCATAAATCACAATGTATTAACTCAAAAGCATTCAAACTTTTATTACTGCTCAAAGGAAAGCTGCTACGAATATGTTTAGCTCGATGACAAACCTCACATGGTTGTGACAATGAATGTTTGCTATTACGTAAGAAAGGAAGCAATTTAACAATTTTCTCGGATGGATGACCCAGCCTATTACGCCATAGCTTAAAAACGGACGACCCAGCTGTCACAACATTCACCTCCTCCGGTTTTTGACAGAGATAATAGAGTCCATCTAGCCTTTCACCCGTGCCAATCGCCTCCCTCGTATCTCGGTCCTTTATAGTACATGAATTAGCATTACTAATGAACTCACAGTGCAATGCATCACTTAACTGAGAGGCTGAAATTAAATTACAAGTCAATTGGGGCACATATAAAACTGGATCGAGTAAGATAGTCGGAGTGACATCGACTCGACCCACAAGCGAAACAATAATTTTTGAACCATCAGGTAAGCCCACAACACGATTCGAGATATTTCGAACATCACAGAGCAGCGCATAATTACCAGTTACGTGATGAGAACATCCCGTATCAATCAACCACTTACCAGAATGATCATGGGTAGGCGTACCATATACCGTTACAGATGACGCGGAGGACGTGGACGCCATTTGAGATGCGTTAACAGAAGGTGTCGAAGGGGTAGTTTGAACGGAGTTGCTAGATTCGGACTGAAGACCATCACAACGACTACCACCCTCCTGTTGCGAGCGAGAGCTACTCTCACTGCCACGCCCCCCACCACGTCCCCGCGTGGATGACCCACGGCCAGCACCACGCCGTTGGCTTCTTAATTCGTAATACCAATCAGGAACTTCTCCAGTTAGATCAAAACACATGTTGCGATCATGACCGTTACGTTTGCAATGATTACAATACAGAAGTTGACGCTCAGTTCGAGACATTTGAGACGGGGGTTTATTGGGAAGTGAACCTTGTGAGCGAACATTAAAACTTGTTATTTCAGTCGGAACCTCGGGGGTTTTACCAAGGCCACGTACCCGCTCCTCTTGACACACCATATTGTAAGCCCGAGCCACTGTCGGCAACGGGTTTTGCGCCAAAATCACAGACCGCAGAGAAGCATACTGTGCCGCAAGCAGACCCAAAAGAAATTGATGTAAACGATCGGATTCGCGACATTCCAGATGTTGCTTGGCACTAGTACAGCTCGAGCAACATTTACACTCGATAATAGGTTGATGTTTGTCAAGGTCGTCCTACAATTGGCATAATTTACCGTAGTAGACCGTGACAGACATCCCCTCCGACTGATGGCAGTCTCGAAGACCCGCCTGAATTTGATGGATCCGAGACCTATCGACAACACCAAAGCGCTCATGAAGAGCATCCCATAGACTTTTAACGTTTTCGACTTTTGGAAGCAAGGCACGTACCTCAGGGGAGATTGTCCGAGACAACCACGTGACAAACATAGAGTGTATAGTCTCCCAATCATCATTCGTGCAGGGGGGTTTTGGTTCGTTAATGACACCATTAACGAAAACATACTTTCGGCGCCATTTGAGCGCAACTTGGACTTCGTGAGCCCATTCATCGAAATTGTCAAGAGTAAGACGTATGTGGGTGATAGAGTCACCGGGTTTATCTTGAGGACCAAGATAATACGGGGAAGAGGGGTCGATTTTTGTCCCTAAGCCGCCTTCACCGTTCGTCATGGTGACGGCTAGGGTTTGTATTTTTATGATTTTAATTTTGAGATAGGGAACACTGATACCATGCTAAACAAATGAATCGATAATCTGTCTCTTCCCTTTCTCATTCCAAATTATATAGGCATTACATATTAGGGTTAGGCTCACAGCCCAATACAAAACAACATAGATACGGGCTTAATACAGAAGACCCGTAATATAGTCCTATTAGCATATAATGATCTGTAACATAAAGCTCAACCCCTAGCCTTGTTGAAAGCAAATCATAATTGAATGGATAATGCTACTCTACGATTGGTTATTCATCCTCTAGCCTTATGCTAGAGCTTTTGGTGACCTGCCACAATATTGGGTCACCATTGTTAACTTTCTTCACCTGCTTTTCACGAGGCCGCAGCCCTCAATGGATTTACATCCGACAAAATTGACATTAGAGCAATTAACGCAGGACAGGTAACTGGCAGGGATCGACTCGGCGGAGTATGGAGTTGGCCGAAGGGTGGGGAAGGTAAGGGTATGTATGTACGTGGTTTTGAGCGAGGGAGGATAAGCATGGGTAGAATATGTGAATAGAAAATGACAAGGCTAAAATTGTAAAAAAAACGTATGTGAAAGAGTAAAATCCGTATGTGAAAAAACACCAAAAATGTCCTTAGATCATTTTGTTTATTAGATGAAGTCATCTGACCCTCGAATGAATTGATCGGTTTGTGTGAATAAGTATAATCCTCCATTGATGTAGGTGTATAGAGTAGCTTGTATGAAAGTTGTTATAGAGAGAGAAAGTAGTTGTAAGAAATATAATTTGTTATTATGAAAAGTAAGTCAATTCTATTGCTGTTACATGCTATATATAGTATAACTAACCACTTGCTATATATAACTAAATCTATAATACTTTAGTCAATATTGACCCATATATGATTCACACTCCCCCCTCAAGCTGGACTCAATTTGTTGCTTCTGAGGCCAAGCTTGGCAATAAGATAGTGATGCTGCTGTGAACCCAAAGCTTTAGTCATAATATCTGCAAGCTGCAAGCCTGTTCTGATGTGTTGTGTGTGAAGAAAACCTTGCTGTAACTTATCATGCACATAATGGCAATCAACTTCCAAATGTTTAGTCCTTTCGTGAAACACTGGATTATGAGCAATGTGTTGTGCAGCCTGATTATCACAGAAGAGAGGAATAAGAATTGGAACAGTGACTTGCAAATCATTTAAAAGATTATAAATCCAGACCATCTCAGAGGTTGTGAACGACATGCTCCTGTATTCAGCTTCTGCAGAGCTTTTGCTGATAGTGTTCTGCTTTTTTGTTTTCCAGGAAATCAATGAGTCTCCAAGGAATATGCAGTAACCACTCAAGGATTTGGCAGAAAAAGCACACTTTGCCTAATCTGAATCACTATAAGCAGTGACTGTTAATGGAGTACCAGCAGGGTAAAATAGACCCGTGTTCACAGTGTTCTTCAGATACCTTACAACGTGCATAGCTGCTTGTAAATGAGGCACTCTAGGCTACTGCAAGAATTAACTTAAATGTTGGGTGGAGTAGGAGATATCTGGTCTAGTCATATTGAGGTACAAGAGCCTCTCAACTAGACGTCTGTACTGTTCAGGATTGTCCAGCAATTCACCAGCATCAGTGGATAACTTCAAGCCTTTAGACATAGGAAACTCTGCAGGAATGCAATCTTCCATGTGCATATCTTTCAGAATGTCTAATGTAAATTTTCTTTGATTTACCAACAAACCTGTATGATTCCTAGCAATTTCCAAACCAAGGAAATAACGCATTTGACCAAGATCTTTGATTGTGAATGCTGTATTTAAATCTTTTTTCAACTGATCAATCTCTTGGACTGACTCTCCTATGAGAAGAACATCATCTACATAAACAAGTGCAACTGTAAACTTGTTGGTCTCTAGATTCAGTCTTGTGAATAGAGAATAATCATGTTTTGATTGAACAAACGCAAAAATTTTGTTAACTCAATATTCCATTGTCTCGAAGCCTGCTTTAGACTATATAAAGATCTCTTTAATTTACACACTTGTCCTGGACTTGCCTTGTCATAACCTTATAGAGGTACCATTTATACCTCTTCATCCAGAAATCCATGAAGAAAGACATTATTTATATCCAATTGGAATTATGTCCAATTTTTAGATGCTGCTAAAGCAAGAAGGATTCTGACTGTTGCAAACTTGGCTACAGGTGAAAAAGTATGAGTATAATCTTTGTATTTCACTTGATTATATCCTTTGGCAACTAACCTTGCTTTAAAACGTTCAACACTACCATCAGCTTTGTGTTTGATTTTGTAAACCCATCTTGAACCAATAGGCTTTTGACCCTTAGGTAAAGTAGTAAGTTCCCAGGTATGATTATCCTCTAAGGCTTGCAATTCCTGTTGCATAACAACCACCCATCTGTTGTGCTATTGTGCTTGAGTAAAAGTGGTTGGTTCAACCTCACTAATAACATTGGCTAGTGAATGAATATATTCATCAGAGAAGTCTACTAATTCAGAAAACATTGCTGATCTAGCATTAGATTGAACTGGCAGCTTATATCCAACCTGAAAATCCTTAAATCTTGAAGAAGGCTTCACAGGTCTTGTTGACTGTCTAACAGTTACAGTCTGCTGTTGTTCTGGAGGAGATTGGATGGCTACATTATCCTGAACAGATGAGAAAATCTGATTTTGTTGATGATTCAAAGAAGCTTGAATGTTTAGTGAAGCAGTCTGTAGTTGAGAACCAGACTGTGATATACCAGTCCCTGATGAAGTGTCCTGCACAGTTGGTCTAATTGAAATAATATTGTCATCTATAGTGTCATGAAACACATCCACAAGAGATTCTGGTGCAGGACTGTCTGAGGATTGGAGCTTAAAAGGAAATACTTCTTCTTGAAAGATAACATCCCTAGCAGTAAAAGTAACATGCTGTTGGAGATCATATAACGTATAACCCTTCTGACCATATGGATACCCAATAAAGACACATTTTCTTCTTTTTGCTGCAAATTTGTCCTTGCTAGTATTAATTTTAGACACTGGACCATAACATAAACAGCCAAACACTCTTAATTCAGAATAAGTAGGTGATTTCCCAAATAGAACTTCAAAAGGAGACTTCCAACCTAGAATAGAAGTGGGCATTTTGTTAATCAAGTAAGTAGCTGTAAGAACACTATCTCCTCAAAATTTGATAGGAAGATTGGCATGTAACCTTAAGGCCCTAGCTGTTTCAATCAAATGTCTGTGTTTTCTTTCAACACGTCCATTTTGTTGAGGTCTCCCAATAATACTTCTTTGATGAACTATTCCATGTTTTTGAAAGATCTGAAAACAATGTTCTTGAAAGAATTCTGTGCCATTATCACTTCTGAATGTCTGTATCTTGCACTGAAATTGTGTTAAGGCAAAATTTATGAAACCCTGCAACAACTCAGGTACCTGAAACTTGTTCTGGAACAAATATATCCAGGTTACCCTAGAATGATCATCCAAGATTGTGAGAAAATACTTTGCACCAGTTCTACTAGTTGTCCTGTATGGACCCCATAAATCCAGATGAACCAACTTAAAAATCTTTTGAGCACGCGATGAACTTCTATTGAATGGAAGAACATGAAATTTAGAGATAACACATGTCTCACAAGTAAAATCCATATCATGAGAAAAATTCATTACATGCCTTGACTTGTCCAATGATCCATGACCAAGTCTAGAATGAAACAGTTCAATGTTACACTCTTTATTACAAACATTAGAAGAAGATTCTGGACATGTATCTACTATAGATGATCTTTGCAAAAGTGAAGCTAGCTGAAGATTATTCTCTTGTTCTTTAAGCTTGAGATACGGCTCAAACCAGTATAAACCTCTTCTCTTCACTGCTAAATCCAAGGGAACCTTACTGGAAAGGTCCTGGAATACACAATATTTAGAAGTGAATAAAACGATCATAGGAGTATGTTGAATCAATCTGCTCACTGATAACAAGTTCTGCTTGAAATCAGGTACCACCAACACATTCTTAAGATGTATATTAGGAGTAAGACTGACATTACCCATCTTATGTACCAATTTAATAGTGCCATCAGGCAATCCAATCATTATTGGCCTACTTAACAACTTGATATCATGTAATATGCCTTCATTAGAAGTCATATGATCTGAAGCCCCAGTATCTACAATCCAAGATACTTGACCATATGTATGTGCAATAGTACAAGCTTGAGAATACAAGTTTGTACCTGCAAAATTGACTGAGGAAGAAGCTACTGTAGGATTAGAGTCTGAGAGAGCCTTATACACCTGCTGCATAACATTCTTCATGATTCCATTCATCAAAGCAAGATCAACTCCTTGCATCTGTGCCTGAGTAGCAGGTGCAGGAACATGATCTGCAGGAGAAATCTCAAGTGGATTGTCAGCAAAATCCAACTTATCTGCATTATTAGCTTTCCTATGATAAACATTGGCCCTTCCACCATTATGTTGAGTCCTCCCTCTGCCTCTTGCAGACCCCCCATTAAGGCTCCTCAACCCGATGAAACAGTTGGAGACAGGATGCCCTTTCTTACCACAATGAGCACAAGGAATGAAATGAAAACACTCAAAAAGATTGTGGCCACCTCTCTTGCAGTGAGTGCAAAATTTAACAGGCTTTTCACCTGCTGTTGAATCCACCTTAGGTGCATCCAACTTCTGTCTCTTCCAATCTCCTTGGGAAACATCAGAAGATCTGGTTGATGCATAAGCACCTGCTTCAGTATGTACACCAACAGTCTCTGAAATCTGCCTTTGTTTCTCAATCTTTTGCAAAAGACCAAGAGCTCTATTCAAAGGAGGTAGAGGCTCCATAGACAAAACCGTAGTCCTAACAGTTTCAAAAGCATTGTTCAATCCCATCAAGAAGTGAATCAGCTCAGAATTCGTCTCCCTATCCACAACTCTCCTAAGCATTTGGCAAGAACAAGCATCCATAGCACCACATGTACAATATGGAATAGGATCAATTGCATCAAGGTCTTCCCATGCTTGTTTCAGTTTGCTATAATATTCAATCAGACTAGTATTTTCTTGAGAAATTTGGCCTAAATCTTTTTTCAAGTGATAGATTTCTCAACCACTAGTCCGACCATACCTTTCCAAGATTTCACTCCATAACTCTTTTGCACTACTAGCATATTTCACAGTCTCAGCAATTTGAGGTTCTATGGAATTAGTGATCCAACGCCTAACCAACAAATCACAACGAGTCCACTGATGGAATTTTTTATCCTTTTTATCAGTAATCCTAAATGATCCATCAATAAAACCTTCTTTATTTTTCGCAAGTAAAGCTTGATAAACTTCGCGTTTCAAATTCAGAAAATGTTCACCATTAAATTTAACCTCAGATAAACGCAAACTAGGCTGATCAGAAGGAGATATGTATAACGGATCATCAAAAATTTCATAAGCAGCAGGAGTACCAGAATTAACAGAATGTTCATCTTTAGGCATGATGATAACGATTGAAGAAAGAAACAAGAAACACAGAAAGCGAACAATAGACGAAGAGAACGCAGATTGATCACAAAGAATTGATCAAAAAAGAGAGAAAACGAAGAAACCAGACCAGAAATTAATGGAGAATTACACCAGAAGAAGAATAGCGGAAGCAAAGAAGTACAGGATCATGAACTTAAACGGCTCTGATACCATGTGAAGAAGTATAATCCTCCATTGATGTAGGTGTATAGAGTAGCTTGTATGAAAGTTGTTATAGAGAGATAAAGTAGTTGTAAGAAATATAATTTGTTATTATGAAAAGTAAGTCAATTCTATTGCTGTTACATGCTATATATAGTATAACTAATCACTTGTTACATATAACTAACTCTATAATACTTTAGTTAATATTGACCCATATATGATTCACAGTTTGTTAATGCGTTACAAACTCACTAAGTAGAAGTATGAATAGTGTAGATGAGCCGAGAAAACATATAATATAAGTGCCTTTAAATTTTATTGAATATGTTGATGATAAGGTACATGGTCCAACTTAAAACCATAAAATAGAGCAACTTTACTGGGGAAAAAAAGATTAACAACGTTACATTAAGATACTTTGAGACACGAGAGCAACACAACCACCATAACCATACGTAGCATCAACACTTGATGATGATTTAAAGGCCTAACATAGCGAAGTCGAGTGTGAAGACATGTTTACACCGGGGTGGAAGCATCGTCCCCGTTCCTTGTCTCCTGCACATACCACCAACACTGGTTATTCTTTAATCACCGTTAAAGTAGTTAATTATTTCAATATGTTCAAATTTAATCTTTTTTTTTTTTGTCTCAGTCATTTGTTTAATTTTAATTAAAATATCTGGAGGTCTCTCATAAACATAAAAAAAATAATTGGAATAAAGAAAATAGTAAGTACATGATAAATAGGGAGTATTAGTATACCTGGCAAGGTTCGAAACGGTCACCGGGGATACATGTAGGGTTCAAAGATAGTGTTGGAATAACAGCCATTTTTGCAGAGAGTAAAATTGCACTTACAAGATGAACACTACCTGCTTATATTTGCTTTGATGGTTATTGTATACTGTTATGCTATGATTCCTATATTTCTCTCTATTTATAAAACTGTTTTGATCAACTAATCAAATATTATATCCGTTTGCAAATAAGACGTGTGCCATGTTCAAGCGTAAATATCGGCCTACATTCACGAAATTCAATTCATGCAAAGCATCTAATTAAGACGTGCCATGTGCTTATGGATTGCAGAATCTTTAGTAGTCGGTAACTCGGTACATAATGGCTTGTGTTTTGTTGTGTTTTGTTCTCATTTGATAACAAAACAGATTGCAAAATCTTTACTAGCTATGGATTATACAAAAACTAAGTCATTAGTATAAGACAACTTTCTTAGCTATGGATTATACAACTGGTTGTATGTACAATTGATTTTATATTTTTAAGCGGTATTATAAATTTTTTGAATTTGTTGTCAAAGTTATTAGTTTTTATGTGAATTTTTCAACTTTTTCTACATAAATACGAACTCAATTTTTTTTTTTTAATGTAACTCACTCATAATACACATAAGCTCAGCTACATTGAAGTCCGTTGTAGAAGTATTACTTTTGGAGGTATAATCTTATATGAACCAACCGTACAACCTGGTTACAAAGTGATAATTTTATGTACCTAAGAAACATACGGTTCAATGTGATAGTTTCTTTACCATTGGTAAACAATATTGTCTTAAACATTAATCGCTCTTCTAACTAACAAAACTTGTTTAATGTATGTAGGATGATGTTTAATACAACTATTATTATTATGCAAAAGTGCAAAACCGTCTTACAAAAGATTATTATTTTCACCGTTAGACCAACTAAGCTCCTTTCACATCTCAGACTCAGTTAAGTGGATGTATGGAAGGAAGGACGAGAAAGGCACATATAAAGTAACGGACATACCATTTTACGACTTTACAGGACCTAATGATCTACCCTCTTCACTTTAATTTTGCTAAGATACACATTGAACTACTCGTACTCGGGAGAGCATTAACTCAGTACAATGTTACACGCTTGGAATCGGCTTCTTGACCAAGCGTAAAAATGCCTTCAAGAAAAGAGTCAGATGATAACCAATACTAAAAACGCTTGTATATACATGGTTTTACAACTCCAGAACACAGGTCCTCAATATTGACACTATTTTCGTTCCCTATTACAATCCAGATCACCAACAATCTTCAGTATGCCAACAAGCTGCCATAAATCCACGACGACTAGCGCTTATTACAGTCACTTTACACTCATATTATTCTATATCATTATAGGCTGATCTTATATTACAATGGGATTATTCTTTGGTTCAACAGACTGTTAATGGAGGAAGCAAAACATGATCATCTGGCTGAAAATAGCTTTGTCAAAAGGATCCTTATACAGTCAAAAAGGTTCTTTGATGGAAATGGCGAAATCAAAAGGATGATTTTATGTAAATGAAGAGGATCATTATACGATTAGAAAAGCGGAATTGTTTAAACCAGACCTTGACTATGACAGTATGACTCATGCTGCTTTATTTTGGGTAGATGCACGATTGAAAACTGGAAAGTAGGTATCCAAATCAAGCCGATCCAGAATTTGCTGGGTCGCCCATAGGTAAGAAGAATGTCCTTCGATTATGTCGGTGGCATCCACCTGAGTGCATAAAGTTCAGCATTTAAGAAACAGCTCTGAACATTAGATGCTCATTAGAGTAGAATCCAGAAAACAAAGAACTTACATTTTCAATCCCAGGCACATCAACTTCCTGGATTCCAGCTAAACCCTTGGAGAGAAGGCTATTTCAAGGAAAATTAGATGGTTCAACTTGAGTTAGACTGTTAGAATCACATGCATATGTTCATGTAGAGTGCGCAAACAGGTTATTTGAGTTGAGTCTAGCTCAAGTCGAATAGAGTCAGGTTATATCGGGTAGGTAACATATCGCGGGTCCGTAGGGTCTATATCAGGGAGGGTACCTGTTGGGTCATTTTCGATTAGTGGTTACGAGTTTGCTCAATTGAATTCAATTCTATTCGGTGCAAATCATGACTATAAAAGCATCTTTTCAAAGTAGTTGTTTCAGGTCATTATGGCTCACTTCCTGTCAGTTTGGGTCAGGTCAATTTTGGGTCCAACAAAGTTCAGGTCGACTATGGTGATATGGTCAGGTTGTCATATATGGGATTTATGGTTCAAGTCTACTTGGGGTTTTGGGACAGGTCATTTGGGTTGGGTTAGTTTTATTTAGATACCAATTCCTCATTTTAATCAGAAATTCTTGGCAGTGTCCCAACTTATCCAATTACTCATAACTAAATGAGAAGTATTAAATAAAATATTCATAGTAAATGGACTAGTTTTACAATGAATGGTTTCATATAGACTTACGAGGTTGTTTACTCTATTTGTACGTGTTGTAGGTCTGAAAGAAAACCGTAAGCAGGGATGCAGAACAACTTTGTTGAGCTACCTAAACCCCGACGATATGGACTTGGAGAAAACACAAGCTATCAATAATTAGCTCCCATAACAGATGGGATATGCAAGAGTTAAAGTTCCAATGCACAATTCAATTTGCAACTATCAGAACAGACAGTCCAGATGGGAATTTTGCTTCAAATTAGCAGAGCTATAGGTTAAGGGTACAAATTGACAAAATGTCAAATTAATCGTAACTTGTTTAGATTGTCATGAGTTCGTATTCAGCATTGGATTCGTATGTCATACACTCATACAGTCATACCACAAAATCAATATTATATCTTGCGTACCTTGCGCGAAAGGCAATGCCAAGTATCCAGTCATTTCGTGAAAAGACATTAATAAATCTTCCAGCAACGACCTACAAAAAGACGAGACAATTGTTCATCAACCCAGAAGTTTTAGTCACAACTTACAAGCCACTAACGTCAGATAGATAAGAACAAGTATGACACAAGCATGGAAACAACTGATAACGATGAATTACCTTACGCGCAGCTTCCCAGTTTTCGTCTTTTATTGGAATTGGTGCCCCAAGAAGAACAACTCTTTCAACAAGATTAGCTGCCAGAAGAGTACTCACACTTATAGAATGCGCAAAGAAAACCAATATGCGTATCGTGGGATTGGAAATATTATTACCTTGCTCAGTTTTGGACAAGTATTTGAGACACTTGAATATTACTCTAGCTCCTAAAGAGTAACCTACAAGTGTAACAGGCCTGCAATAGATTTAGCAGTCCTATATATGTATATCATAGATGTGCTTGTTGATCAGAATATTACCAAGCCAGTAAATAAGCCCTTTGTCCATGAATAATCTTCCCTCTTGAAATCTCTTTTTTTTTTTTTTTTTTAATGTTATGTTGTCATTACGGTAATAACCCAAAACAAGAAAAAAAATCATGGTTGGGACCCTATCCCGCCCAAGGCACTAGGACGGCATTACACAAAACACCCAGGTGTGACTTTATAAGGAGGCAACTAGCGAGACACACTACTATGCAACTTCTATATTTTTTTCTAGTTCTTTTATAATGTCCTATTTGCGAAGTTATTCCTAGCTTTACTCTTTGCAAATCAGCCCTCTTTAATATCCAATAAAGGGATTGCCGATTTGCTGCACAAAATTTTATTTTGAAAATACAAATGTGTTTGCAAAAATGGTGCGCCTCATTGTCTATAGGGCATGCATCTTTGCCTCGCGCCTTGTCGCGTTAGGTCTTTATCGTCTTGGTGCGCCTCAAGCAAGTTGGACCCCATATTTTATACTCAATCCTATTCAGCCTATNNTAGGCTGAATAGGAGGGAGTATAAGTTTGCATATTCGTCAACATTATATAGTTTGCTCCTCATTTTTTGAGCAAAACAAACTAAGTTTATTCATGGACGAAGAATGTTATTCAAGGGTTTGACAAATGATCAAATATTATTGTATAAAAAAAAAAGAAAAAAGAAAGAAAGACGAATGATCACCTGTTCCCTTGCAACCCCTTCAACAGTATTTCAGCAAGAAGCTTTCCAGCTTTGTCGGATCTGAAGATTTATTTAACTATATTTAATTATTTAATATAAATAATACTAATTCTAAGCAGCATAACACACATCAGCTACTGCATCAATTAAGAGGTAAGAGGGAGATACGCTTTACTTCTCACCCTGTCGGTAAGCAAGCCTTGCAATGACAAGTTGATAATACCTGTTCACAGCTATCGTCCACTTGCTGTCTATAAAATCAGTGATTGCAAGCAAGGTAGCTGGCCAGGCTAATGCGGTAAGAAGCGTGCTAAGAACCGTCATCATAGCACCTTGTTTCATCAACTGCAAAGCAAGTCCTACAAAAAGTAGCATCAGGATATGACAACTACTTTATTGTGAAGGTTAATACTCTAGTCTACCAGCAATGTCATTCATTTGGAATAGAATAGTTACTTGACGTCAGCCAATCCTGTATTGCTGTACTGACAGCTATCAGATGTTGGGACTCCCACACAAGCACATACCTGGAGTTAGTCGGTGTCACAGTGAGAATCCAAAAATGAATAGCAAGCAAAATAAACAAGAATTCATGACCTAGTGTCGTGAAATCCTCAGTTGGATTACGTGAAATGATAAACCGAATCACAGGATTCACGAACAACCTATTGCGAAAATAAGTTGAAAACAAACTACTTTCGGTTGTCCACAAAATTCAAACAAAGATCAAGATGCGTAATTGAGGTGACTCTGATATTTGGTTAATCAAACATTGGAAATGAGGAAGAAGGCTGCCTATCAAACCTCCTTAATCACTTCTTGAATCAATTTATTAAGATATAATTTCATATTTTTAATTCTATTACTGAAATGTTTCAAGCCACTCGATGCTGAAAAGCCAAAAGAGAAAGTATAGGAGATAAATATGATCTCAATTGCCACAAAATATAAAATAGCGGTGCTTTTGTCTAAATACATTTCAAGAAGAAAAGAAAGCCATCAAGCACAACTGTCAGATATAGGGTACCTTTCAAGGTTATTAGCTAGTCCTTCCCATGGCATTATAAAATCTTCCTCATCAAAAACAAATCCAGATACCAGGATTCCAACAGCTAATCGCTGAAAAAAAAAAATATAATATTCATATCAAAGAAACAAGATGGAATACATGAAAGGTCAATCAGGTAAAAAGCTAAATGGAAAACAAGTAACTCAAAGGTCAAAAAATTTACTCACTCCTTGTCCATGATTATTTCCTACAGCTTTGAACTCAAACTCCTCGATACTTCCTATCCTTCGTGCCATTTTCGTCCCAGTGAGCCCAGCTCCAGCAGCTGCAGGAAATGTATGACCAAAAAATTAATACATGTCCACAGAACATTCTAACAATTTTATCTAGTTCAACATAGGAAACACCTCAGTCCTCATGAACCATATAATGGCTATAACAAAATGGTACATCGAAATTCAGGGTGTTTGATTGTCTCATACAAGTGATAAAAACTCATACACAACAAGATATAAGGAGAAAGAGTAGAGTACAGATGAAAAATTTAACATCCTCGAAGAATTTTACCTCCAAATGAGGCAGCAATGGCAACGGAGCCCGCAACAGAGCCCGCAACACTTGCAGCAGCAGCAAATCCACCTGCTCCAATGACAGGAATAATAGTGCCCAGTGTAGGGGCCAAAGCACTGAATCCAGCAGCAATAGCAGGTGCAGCTAAGCCTGTTGAAGAATAATTGAACAGACGAATTTCAGAGACAGAACGTCAATAAACAGTTGTCTCAGTAGTAAGTCCTGAATTTACCCCCAGTGATGGCCATCAAAGCACCACCAGTTACAGCAGCAGCTCCAATTATCCCCCCACGCTTCCATTTAGCCCATGGACTTTCTTCGGATTTGGCTTCTTCTTGTTTCAATTCCTGCTCCTTTGCTAAAGCCATGACAGAGCAGGCAATAATAGTCTCCATCGCTTCCTGCAAAAAGAAGGATGTACACAGTCATGTATTCTAGCAAGGTTGAGAATGAAGCACAATGTATTCCAATTCAGAAAATGAATCATAATTATCTACTAAAAATTGCATACTATATAAACTAACAAAAATCAGAATCTAGAGTTGAACAAATATAAATTCAACCTGAATTGTTACAGCGGTATAAGTGTATAACAATTATAAGAATATAAGTTTTCTCAAATTAACCTTATCTATTCCCTCCCCTACAAATTCTATTACCCAAATTCTTGTTTATGGCGGGCATATCCCTCTTAAACTTACAACGGGTCAAATAGGATAGATGAGACAGAATCAGAATGCCTAGAAACTAGCAAAAACTTATCTTGTCTATCCAAGTGGGGTACTATACGACCCGTTTTAATCTTAAGACGGAGATGCCAGTCTTAAGAGATACTGATTCAATTAAGTATTAGACAGGAAATTAATAAACTGCAATTTGATTGAGCCTCTTACCACTTTCACCCACTTGACATCAAGCCATGTTGCAAGTAGTCGTAAAGCAACACGGTGTCGAGCATCATAACCCTTTCTTTGCTTGGATTTTTTGCTATTGTCAGACATATTTGCGAGGCTTGCTGAAAGAAGCTCGTAAAGAACTGTTAGTTTCCTTTCATAGCTAAGCTTTCTCTCCTCTTCCACAGGGTCCTCGCTGAATCTATATTCAGGCTCATGAGGGGAATCTTCATCAAGGATAGTATTAGCAGTTTTTTCCTGGATGACTTCAATCACTTGTCTCTCAGCGGAGGTTGAAGGTGTCTCTGGCATCTCAGGCACAGAACACTTTTCTCGTCGTTCTTGATGATACTCACGCTGCTTTTCCCTCTTTGTCTCAGAATCGATCAAAGCTACCATACTTGCTACCATACCATCAATACCTTTAGCCAAGGCAAGCTCTTGATCCTTCTTTTCTGATGAACTTCCCTCAGTCTCTTCTGAAAGCAGTCTCAGAAACTGATATATTACACTAGTGAGTTCCAATAAATATAGTAACAATCAACAAACAGAATTAATGATACTCAAAGAAGTATTCTTTGTTAATTTTGTAAACCTCAAAAGTATACTAGTTCTCATTCCTCATTGGTAAATATGGAGCATAAACGATGGCACCAAAAAAAAATATCAAGCTCGGATTTTGTGGAAGCACATCACTCGATATTACGCAAAAGTAAGTTTTATTGTAGGATTTTGGTGCAAGTTCCTGTCTTAAAATATCCTTGTCTGATTGTTTTCTGAGAGGGAGAATACATAACTAAGACCATACAGAAATAAGACGAAAACGGTTCAGAACCTTTTAAAAACGACTCACCTATTATGAAACAGATACAGAAATTATTACATGCAACCTGGTCTAACAAAATGGTACAGGCTAGCCCAAACAAGCACCTGTTTACCCCAAGCTTAAAAACAAAACAGAAAGAGATAAGGCTATGTATTACAAAGATATCTCCTTCAAAAAATACAAAAAAGATTGGCGGAAAAGGGTTTGAACGAGAACACACAAAACTTCTAGTAACTATCAGAAATCAATGAGCATGACATGTTATTCTCAGTATGCAAAATCTGCCAACAGCTGTAGACATTCACTACGCCAGAACTCACTTGATTCTACGCCATGCTAATACCACAATCACAATCACAGTCAAAATCGCATCATACACTAAGATTACCTACAAATATTGTCCAAAGGGTTGTACACCCCATGTATACTCCTACTCTAATATTAATGCAGTTCAATAAATGGTGTAGAAGGCATAAAAATGCATAATCGTTTATACATGGAAAGAAGAAAAATGCAGAAAGAGATACCGCGCCAACATGGTGAGTAGCTGGGGAAGCATTAGCGGTCTCCTCGATCCCTTGCCATGCCGAAGAATCTATCTCCAAAAACCTACACACATTTTCACCCTAATGTTTCATCTTTCTTACAGAGCACTTCAAAACAATATTATGACAATCAATTAAAAATGCATCTCTTAATACTTAAATTCACGCCCAATTCTCATACTAACTGTTTGATTTCAAAGCACTTCACGTTGTGGTATTAAATCAATGGCCCGACACTGAAACATGACCATTTAGAAAACGTTTTCAAAATCACCCCAATGGCGCGACCGCACTTTGAAGCGATATTGGCCACAATTGGCAAGATTAGATTGTAATCCCCAATACTAATCCTATGCTCCAGCTACAGTGGAATAGCCGATTGTATCTAGTGAAATCTTAAGACCCCACCGCTGGCCAACCATAGACATTTTACATTGTTGAATTCGTCTAATTCGAGAATTTTATGCCTCTAAACCCCCATAATAGTACTCCGTAACAAACAAATTACACTTATACAAAAAAACTATCCCGGGTTTCTAACAATTTTGGCTACGCCACTCGCTCCAGGTCATCAGCATTACCATCATCAATCAAAACACAATAACATCCTAACATTTGTCTTAAGACCCTACACTCCTACAGCTTCCCGATGATTGACGGTTTTACATTGTTAAATTTGTCTGATTCGAAAATCTAATGTCTTTAAAACTCCGTAATTGAAACAAGCAAATTACAATGACAATAAAACCGGTTTTAAACAATTCTGGCTACGCCACTAGCCCAAGGTGACAATGAGTTCAACAACATAACGATAATCAATGGAAACACGATCATATATTCATATCCTAACATTCCAGAATTCCACAATTTCACACTATCGCCAATTATATTTATCAAATTCAACATAGACATAAACAATAATTAAAAAAGAGGAAACAGAAAGAAATACTACTTGAAAATGGGATGAAGAAGGCCAGAATTAGGATGAATCCAAAGAAGAGGATCATCGGAGACGGAATCACTACTATTACTTCCGTCACTGCTACTGCTAATCCGGTCCTTAATTCTCTCTCCGCCGTCACCATCACCGCCACCGTCACCGCCGCCGTGAAATTGATTATACGGCGGCGAACCGAGGGGACGAGACTGGTGGATCTGCGCCTGGTTAATCGCTAGTCCGAACAATGCTCCAGCAGCGTACCTTTCCGTCGGGGATAACATTTTTGCCGCCATTTTTAACGGTTACGCCGTTACGGTATGAATTTAGGATTTTAATTAGAGTATAGGTTGATTTTTTTTTAGGTGTGTTTGATTGAAAGTGATTGTTGGTTGAAACGTTCGTTGGATTGTTGTGCGTGTCATAAGTCGTGACTCTGTACTTCATAGTCGAAGTGTTTGAAATTAAATTTGAACGTGTCGGACGGAAGAGTGAAAATGAGTCGGCCAAAAAAAACCTGGCTGCTAAAGGTCGTCGACAAATTACTAAATATCGTCGACAATTTTAATGAACTTCCAAATTTGCCCCTCCCTCACACTTCCCC
>LHUT01001172.1:0-23093 GCA_001412135.1 Silene latifolia subsp. alba
AGAAGGTGGATAGAAATTCTTACCTTCTTTTGACACATTCAATAAATACAGGAAAGACAACAGCAAGAAGAAGAATTGAAAACCAAGGAAGCAGAACTTATTAGAGGAAACCCACTGCTTAATATTAATAATCCCACCAACTTCAATGTCAAAAGAAGGTAAGAATTTCTATCCACCTTCTCTTTTCTACCTTCTCCTCTAATAACCGGTTAAAATATAGTATATTCGGCCTCATCCACTTGCCGTTCGACCCCACACGATATATATTATTTTAATCGTTTGTGAGAGGATAAAAGGAGAAGGTGGGAGGGAGAAGGTAGATAGCACTCCTCAAAGAAGGTTAGCTTGTTGATAATATATTTTGCTGAAACCATCTAACCCCCACATAGAGGTTGTTTTCTTTCAAAAAGGAATTGCAAAGAATGAGGTCATGAGAACAAAATAGGTAGTAGAAATTTTGAAGGAGTGATGTGAGAAATTTTGAACAAAATATCTTTATTCAAGGCAAGGCGTGAAATGCGTGATAAACTATCTCAACAGTAATGGTTTTTTTCCTTTTCTCCCAGTGAAAGTGCTAGTTTCTTATCCCCAAGTTTTTCCTTGTATGTGGTGCAGGTGGGATGATGACGTTGTATTCAAGAACCAAGCTCGTGGTGAGACAAAGCTAGCTAAACGATTTATCAATGACACGATTCGTAGTGATTTCCACCGGAAATTTCTACACAAATACATGAAGTAGAGTGGTATATAACCCTGTTTGGGGAAAGGAGAAAAAAAAAAGAAAGTGAACAATGTAATGAAACTACGAACTTCCTTATTTCTGTGGCATGAAAGTGTTGTTGGACAAAATCCTTTTTAACATATTGGTTGCCTGATTCTGCACCTCTGCAAATGAATGTGCTTTAGGTTGTCTTCTACTTGTGTGTGTCGTATTGTAATTGACTAGTGGTGTGCTTGCTGGTTATAATTTGTCGAATTTGGTTTATACTTTACGCCACTTTAGTATAGTGTTCTTGTTAGCAGATTAGTTTATTGGTGTAGTAAAGTAAAGGGTTTAGGCCTTGTTTGGATGGAGTAGTAAGTAAATGGGAGGGAAATAGGTGGAGAAGAGCTTCATTGTTTGGTTAGAAGTGATTATTATTAGTTGAATGTTCAAGAGTACATACTACATTATACTTCGTATAATACTCCATAGTAAGTTGTGTCTACTACATCTATCCCGTTTTTTACTCTTTTTGGTCTTTGATATTCAGTTTTGGTTAACACTGATCATTAGAGGGAGCAAGTGTGCATCGTCCTGCATTCGCTCTAGTTGGATGGAGTGGGCAAGGTTCTTGTGGGTACAGATATAGTACCCGCCATGAGTGATAGATAGGGTGAAGGGTGGATTCTGCATCATTTGACCTATTATTATAAAAAAGATTCATATTACTCCGTATTATTATGGAGTACTATTTTTAGAAAGCCGTTTATCGAGTGGTGAATAATCAAAATCTTAAATTATAAAGCCAAATTCAAGATCTTTTGAAAATTTGTAGTGATTAAACCAATTCTTACTTAAAAAACGATTGCATAGAACTATAATATAGAGGGTTAATGAATGAGTAAGCGGGCGGTTTCAGAATTTTATTTGTTTTGAGAACTTGTACTGCCATGGATTAAATATATACCAAATCACATGGCAAGTTGCCTGGAAAAATACCAAAGTTTGTCTCTTTATTACCACAGTAAATAATATTTGGCCTGTTCTAAGATTTAAGACGGACAATCCGTTTTAAGAAGACTTGCCGGATTATTATTCTTATTGTTATTATTATTATTGTGGAACAGGTACAAATATGAGAGTTTTGCTTGCCTCCTATCTCAATTTGGACCATTGAAAGGAAATGAACGAGAGAGAATGAAGAGGACTCAAATTGGTGGGATCACAGCCTCTAGCAGACAAAACCTTCTAAAACAATAATCTTCGCACCAAATCATACTCATCTGTAAGTAAATAAATATGCTCCGTATATTGTACAAGGACCACTCACATACACATATGCTGCTTTCATTACAGTTGATTGATTATTACAGAGTATAAAAATAAATAGAATTTTTAATCAAGTCACCAAGAAACGCTTCAATAAAATATACAAAATAAAGTTGAAAGTTGAAAGCCTCACCAAGCTTTGCAATCATGAGAAATGATTTTATACAACTTTGACGCAAATCGCAATAACAATCAACGTAAGAATTACGAACAGGACAGTCTGTCTACAGAAGCCTCCTTCAAATGCGCTGCCAAGAATAGCTGGGATATCAGTAATGTCCAGCAACCTGATTCGAGATTGCCAATATACACAAGACTGTCACTTGCACCCACGGTTCGAACCCAACCATAAACTGGAATGTAGGATAAGATAAGATTCTACTTGTTGTTTTCCTTGGGTTCATTCAGAACAAATTCAGTATATAAGTCCTTTAAAGCGATGACAACAGTCGTAATCAGAGGTCCCATTATTGCTCCCTGGATGACAAAATAGTAATAATATCAGTGACCATGCTTGCTCACAAAGAAATGCAATAATGAAAGATCGTCCGTCCAACTCTTATGGGAATCATTGTAATTGTATCTCAAAACTTGGGAATTCCAACTGATATTTGTCGCTGAAAGTAAAAGGATCCCAAGTCCTAATTTGGATAGAGGGATAAGAGAGAAAGAGTGGGGAGTAAGGGAAAGGGAATAAAAAGTAGGCAAACAATCTCATATGTTGGAAACCAGTAGAGGAAAGAAAAGCCCCTTGTTCAATGTTCATCTATCAATGCAAACAAAAACAAAAACCTCAAATCATCTTTGCTATTGCTTCCTCCATATCCCCTTATCCCAAGGATTATGAATTGCATATATAAATATATAGTAACGGAGCAATTGATCAAGAACAACCAAACAACAGTATAAACAACCATAAACAAAATTGCAGTAGCGCAATACCTCCAATGCAGACGGGAACAATGTCATTCCACCAATAATGCTAAGCCCGGTAAGGTATGCACTGTGACCCGGTATATCTTCCAGGATTTCGGATGCTCCGTATTCCAAGAGCACTAAATGAATGACTGATAAACATATGGCCAATATATATTTACCCTCTAAAAGAAGCTGTACAGCTGCTGGAATTGTTGCCAAACAAGTTGGAAAAAGTGGCAATAAAGGGCTAATGAATGCAAGCAATGTCGACATGTACACGAAATGAATTGAGAATAGCCTAAAAAGAAGCCAAGTCAAACAACCCTGTACAAACGCAACTTGTGCAGTGGCAAGCATAACACCAGAGATGGCCTTGTCAATAACTTCAACACACCGGGTTCTTGTAGCAGTCGAAATAGGAAGCAAGTGCATCACCTGATCCGTGACTCCTCCAGAGTCTGATGTTATAAGATAATACAAAACCCAAAAGAACACCATGGATTGTGATATGAAGTTAATAAAGCCAGCTGCTCCAGAAAGGATTGAGCCAACAATTGTGAACATAAACTTAGCGCCTCCCCCAACAACAGACTTACTGCTTGAAAACACACGCTGCCCAACATCAAGTCCTTGTATAGCAAACCCTTTAACCTTGTCAACCAAATCAACTTTGCTAGAAATCAGCTCCCTGACAATGTCATCGAGATCGGTATAGATATCCCCCCATGCCCTGTCCTTAAACTTTGCCCTCAAACTAATAAGCTTGTCAGTATAAGGGGAAGGAGACATTAATTGAGTGGAATGCATAGATTCATTAGCTGGCTTGATAACAAAATGCTTAATCCCAGTGACAAACTCTGTCATATTATACTGCGTAGCCAATCCATCAATCTGGTCGGAAACAGTATCATAAATCTTAGTGCTGTACTTATCAACCATCCCAGGCACATCATTATCATCCATCCACTTTTTAATCCCTATTTTCTCAGCATAATTATTCTCCTCCACATGAGACTTCAATGCAAACACAGCATCCCTACCCTCAACGCCAATCTTATACGAAAAGAAGATAACGCAAGCCAAAAACCCGACAATCATGACAACTATCAATCCCACAGCAACCAGTGTCTCCAACCTCTTCAAGATCCCCCTTGTAAAAAAGGCGGTCATCCTGCTCCTCCTAAAGCTGTGACTTCGGAAATTGGAAACAGTTTCCATAGTAGAGTCGACAGTATTGGCACTGAACATAAACCCAAAAGCCAAGATAAGAACCGCCCCAAACAAGCCAAATCTCTCATAAACAAGAACAAAAACACTAAATGATAACAACCAACGCAACAACTTGGAAAACCCAGTTCTAGTCTTGTTCCTCCTGATCATTTTGTTGCCTACACACACATTATTGGCAATGAAAAATTGAATATTTTAAAGTTTGAAACTTAACAAGATGAAGGTATTGTATTCTAGTATTAAGGAAGTAGAATAAAGTGATTGATTACCAGTAGGAGGCGGGGGGTTACGACGAAGAAGAAACCTGAAAAGAAGGGCTTTAATATCAACAATGGTGCCAACAAAAACACGGAAAACGGAAACAGGGATAGCAAGGAAGGTCTCGGTGAGGCCCAATTGAAGAGGGTGAGACCAAAAAGAGACGAGGGTTTGTTGGATGCCACGCAATGGAATGGAACACAAGACAGCCCATTGAAGAGGACGGAGATAGGCTTCAAGGAGCCTGAAAACGCCGTAAACAGTTAGGATTGTGAAGAGGAGGAAAGCGTGGGCCATAGCTATGTACATGGCTAGTCGTAATTGAGGGTCGGTGGAGAGGGATGATGATGATGGTGGTGGTGGTGGTGGTGGTGGTGCCGCATCTGCATCTGCATCTGCGTCGGTGGGTTTGCGTACGGAAGCTGATCGGAACATCTCGTGCCAAGGTGGGGTTGAGGTTGAGGTTGAGGTTGAGGATGATGTTGAGGATGATGTTTCTTCTGGCTTTGAGTATGGGACCAGGTCCATTTCTCTTCTCTTTATTTATTATTATTATTATTAAACAAACAAAATGCCTGAATCCTCCCTCCTCCTCCCCCCTCTATCTCATCTACTCTTCTTCATCATCATTTTCTCCATTATTATTATTATTTTGGATTCAATTATTCATTCTCTTATCTTTATTTAATGACCCAACTTACGTTATAGGGTCGCTTTACTTAATATCTCATTATCTCATGTCTCCTCCCAAATTTTACCATTAATAAATCAATAATTATAATTTTCAAACATTACAATTTTACTCGGTTTCTTTTTGTTAAGACATCACGTATCATTTGTTTAGTACCGAGGATGTCTTAATCTTGTGTTTAAGACGGATATATTGTTCCGTAATTTTATGAAAATAACACATTTTTTATATATCAAGAGAAGGGTTGTTTTGTTCGATAAAGAATCTGTAACTCCAAAGAAGTAACAATTCACATGATTATATATTTCACGTGAATTAGAAGAAAGTTGTTTGGCTGGAATGTGGGAGTTAGCTTTCACGGGAATTTCCACTTACCTATGCTGGAATGTGGGAGTTAAGCAACTCCCTCCATGGTGGAGGAATTGGAGTTCGTATGGAGTTTTAATTCATGGCATTTTGGGCAAACAAACAACACATTAATTATGCAAATTCCATGTACAATTCATGTGTTTTGAAAAGGATAACTAAACAACCTCTAAAAAAGTTGAAATGTTTTTCCTCCGGAATGCATTCCCTTAAATAAGGCAACAAATGAAATTAGATTTTCTTTAATTAAACTTTTATCCTTTCGTTAACATATAATCTCTTCATGACACTATAATTTTTAAAAAATCAAACTCTAAATTGTAGTCTTAAGTGCTAAGCCACACGCCTAAAACTTTCCTAAACCGACCCGAATAATATTGCCTTAAGACTATTATTCTGAAACTAGGAAATAAACTGATTAGCCTAGTATTTAACTTATTTCTTCTTATTCTGAAATAAGAATAACTAATATAATAATAATAATAGTATTCAATAAGACGACACTTTAACTAATTCTCGAGCTAAACCAAGTCCATTCGAGCTTTTTGGTGAGCTGATGCGTGATGCCTCTATATCGAATGCTATCTCATTCGTTTCTTCATTTGAGCTCATCATTTTTGGATCATCCACTCCGACTTAGAAGAGAATTGACCTCAATTCTTGTAGCACAAATCCGCCTGGATCAAAAACGAACCATCCAACCAAGAGAACGAATAAGATGACAAATACCAACAACGAGCTCGAATCACATCCGACACATAGCTGCACCCTATTTCTTTTATTCGATTTCATCCCCTCTTAATTTGTACCATGGTCGTTTGTGCTTTCCTCCCCTCCACCCTCCGTGCACAAACATAGACAACTTCCCACGAGTTCCCTTGCTGAACGAAAGATGCACACACGACAAATCTTCTAACGGTAGAGCATCCCTTCGTAACTGAAAATCAAATAAATAGTAAGCTTGAAGGGTCTGAAACTCACTAGTACCGATTGTATGCGTGATTGGTTCAACAAATCTTTCGAACACCTCGGTCTTTGTTCGCAAATCCTCTAAATAACAACCTTGAAACTTGCTAGTATCTATTGTCATCTTGGTTGGCTTAGCAAATATTTCGTACTCCTAGCCAGAACTGAAAGGGTCACTCGGTTCCGTAGTATAAGCAACACATGCCTCCTTTATTAGACAAACACTTGTGTAGACAAACACGTCTTGATACGACGGTCTTTGAACTAAGTCAGCAACAACCCTTATATATGGCTGCCCAACACAATAAACTAACTCATCATGAACCATATTGTCGAGCATGCTCATCGAGCAGACATACTCTTTCACGGTTACAACACGCTTTTTTGTTTGTAATCCGAACCAAGAATAACGTGACGGAACTTGAAACTCCATAGAATCAGCTACACTTCGAGTTAGCTCAAAAATCGAATCGAGTTTATAAACACAACCAAGGGAATTGCATGGTGCGTTGGAACCAGAACTGAACAAACAGATCGACCATGGTAATGCTCTCATAGATGCAGCACTCCTTTTCGACTGAAATTCAGCTAAATAACAACCCAAAGAATATTTACCTTCGACATACTTTTCTCTGCTTTCTGGAGTTACCTTGAAGGAAGAATCAACTTCGACCTTCACATCGTCACAACCTTACTCCTCATCGTCATATTTGTCAAAAACAAGAGGTAAATTAAAATTCACAGAATAGTTGTCTTCCTCCTTAAAATCCTCGAAAGAGAATAAATTATCTTCTGGTTCTCTGACAACTTTTAAACAATTCACCTTGTTGCCCATATTAGATCGTCTAGATTTAGGGAAAATCAAGAGCCGAAGCTCTGATACCACTTATGATACGAAAATTTATCCGAATTTCGAAAGTAGCGGAAGCAAGAACAATAGCAATGCAGATACGAAATAACGAGAGCGCAAAGACAATAAAACAATAACAATAACGTGAATAAGAACGAACAAAAGGGGATATTTNNNCGTCAGACAGAAACCGTTTTGGAACGAACGCGTCGAACCGGAGGCACAATTGCACGCAGCAATAAGCTTCAATTTTAATATCAATATTCAACGGTGTAAATAAGAGCAAATTACAAGCCTTATATAGGCCTAAAGAAACTGACTTAAGTCCTAAACCACATGCTTAAAACTTTCCTAAACCGACCCGAATAATATTGCCTTAACACTATTATTCTGAAACTAGGAAATAAACTGATTAGTCTAATATTTAACTTATTTCTTCTTATTCTGAAATAAGAATAACTAATATAATAATAATAATAATAGTATTAAATAAGATGGCACTTTAACTAATTCTCGAGCTGAACCAAGTCCATTCGAGCTTTTTGGTGAGCTGCTGCTTGATGTCTATATATCGAATGCTATCTCATTCGTTTCTTCATTTGAGCTCATCATTTTTGGATCAATAAGGTAAGTGATGTGACACATACAATGAGACACCAAATGTGATAGAGGATCCTCACTGCTTCCAATTACCATCATCTTAAAACCTATATTTTGATCGCGATGATCAACCCTAACCCATTAACTCCGACATCCTCCTTCCCCCAACTACCCATCAAACCCTCTTTTAACCTTATTCCAAAAAAGGGTTCATCGTTCCCCCAACTACCATCAAACCCTCTCTTAACCTCATAAATTCAGAATTTCCACCTCATAAAAAGTTTTTGCAAATGACTCAATTCCCTCAAAACTCCTTTAGGAATAACAAATATGTTGGCTCAATAAGTATATATAGAAGTAAAGACAAAATTAAATAAGGCAAGTCTCCAAGTATAGAAAATTTCTTTATCACAAATCGTCTTACTCTCTCAAGGATTACGAAAACTTGAAGCTTGGGAGGACTATGCAATTTTTCTGTCCCAAATCTTGGGCTTACATGAAGGTTCGGCCCCTATTCAAACAATCTTCTGCTTTGTCGAGAACTTCACGGGAAGCAGTAGTTCCCTCTTTTTCTCCTTCGGCCATGAATCATTATACAACTATGGATATTTGTCCACCTAGTAATTTGGTTAATTTTGATGAAGATGAAGTTGATTCTCATGAGGTTAATCGACCTCTTTTGTCACAAGATAAGATTTCCGATCACTTTAAGAAGGTTTACAAAGTTTCATTGACTGAAGGCGCCTTTTTTGACCAACTTGGGAAGGTCGGTCCTAACCCCTTGTCATGTCAAAGTCAGTTTGTTTGGTTGCAGGTTCCAAGAGAAAAGAGGAAGGCTCGATCCAATTTCACCATCATCCCCCGTTTAAAAAGCGCTGTCTTTGTGTTTTTGTTAATTTGGTTTGTAATATTAGTTATGTTAGTTGTGTTTCTAGTAGTTTAGGGGTCTCTACTGGCCCTCAGTTTGATTTGCAACGGGTTTGTATGTACTCGAATATCATGCAGTATATAAAAATAGTACACCTTTGTCTAAAAAAAACTTAGGAGGTCATATTCAGTTACGTATTAAGTTTGTCTTGGTGAAATAATGCTTGTTTCTTTGGATCACAACGAAATATTCAAGTACTGAAAAAACCTACTCCTTCCTGCCCAATTCATTGGTAACATTTACTTTTTTGAGGTCAAATTTGGAAAACTTTAACATTTACTTTTTTGAGGTCAAACTTGGAAAACTTTGACCGTAAATTTCGAAAAAACCATGAAACCTTGAAAGACGAAACAAACATCTTTGGATTTCCAATGAAAAGTCTATTATAAGATATATTTTTTGTAGAAAAAAAACGTATATAAATGAAGAAAAATACGGTCAAAGTGTTGCCTCAAAAACCACCCAAAAATAGAGGTTACCAATAGATTTGCACAAATTCTTATTTGTGACGGAGGGTATCCGTCACAAATAAGAGACGGGCACCATATTCTCTCACACAAAACCCATAAGGNNACCCATTTCCACTCACATAATACCCGTCGCAAGATCCGACCCGTCGCAAGCAAGACTTATTGATAGATTTGATAAGAGGGAGTACTATTTAAGCACGTGATATTTTTTTCATCAGGGTATATATTATTCCATTATTAAGAGACATAACCATGGTTATCAAAACCCCAAATTGATCCTATAACTATACGTCGAATAAAAATTTGATCGATCCTGATCCCACGAATCTATCCAGAAAATCGTCCATCATTATTTGACTCCAATCGTACTAACCATTATTTATGATCATTCTTTTTCCCACAACGCCAGATCCGACTTACCATAGTTACGAAGTCTCTCGTCCCTTTTTTATTAAGATGGATTACATGTTACATATACACAAGTAAAACTTAAAAACTACTATAAATTATTTCTTCGTGACTTAACCACCTAGTGAACTCGTTTTAACACTAATATTAACAATACTAGTTTAGATCCCGCGCAATGCATGCGCGGCATTTATAAATTTTTATGCATTGTTTATATTTAATTGATACCTCGTTAGTTTTTTAATTTCACCTTGATGTACTTTGAATTGAGAAAATAATCGATCTATAAAACTAATTATAATAATAGTTATAGTTTGCTTTATACGAAGTAAGTATAAATTAAATCATTTTCTTATAATAACACCAATGAAATATTTAGCAATTTGTAGCTTATGAGTTCATACAATTTTTTTTTTAATTTAAAGATTATATTTTGGCGTTTGATAAATAAAAAAAATTATAATTTCATGAAAATATTATATGTCAGTGAAAATATTATATGTCAGTGAAAAGAATATAATTTTAATAAAAGAATAAAGGTTTAATGAAAGAAAATGTAATTTTATTTGTTTCCTTATTTAGATGGTGCATTTTTGAGGGAAAACATTTAAGTTTTTATTGTTTTAGTATATAGAGGATTTGATTTGATTTGATGAAGGTCATGTTTAGTAATTGAAAAATAAATAATAGTAGAAGCGGATTATAAATGACAGATTAAGTCAGCAAGTTTGACTAATCACTAATATATTTCAATCGATAGATATAATTAAAGGTGTGTGGTAATTGGAAGATTAAGTTTGATTAAAAAATGATTGTGTAAATACAAATACGAACATGTAAAGAACATCATCACTTGAAATATATTTATTTTAGAGTATACTAATGTCAATTCATTGTTAAATCGATTATTGCAGATTACAATTTGGTGGGTGGAGTAACATATTGTAAAATTGTAATTGAGGTCAAAGTCTATCATCACAGTATCCTTTAAAAGATCTAAATCTGCTAAAAATAACCTAATTTAATGTTTACGAAACGTTCACAAGATTTCACCTTTTAAAAAAAGAAACTAGATAAGAAAAAATCACAAATAATAAATAAATACAATGAGATAAAGTGGATAGAAGGAATTTAGTCTTTCCGGTTTCAAAAGTAATTATTTTATATGATCATTTAGAAATGAAATAAGAGAGTAATATTTATCGATTGGGCTCTTTATGGACATCTTTTACTCTTTCATTAAGTTTTTTCTTTTGTTTTCCATTTGCATGCCCTTTTAGAAAACAAGTAAAACAAATTCTCCCTTCTCTTCTATTGTTCTCCTCCTTTCACAAATTAATCAATATCTTACCAAATTCATCCATGATTGACTTAATTCATCCAGTAAACAAGTAATAACTGTAATTCCGTCAACAATACATTAAATTTTTTATACCAAAATGAGCTAGTTACAAATCCAATTACGCTAAATTTACAATTAGGGTGTAACTCAGTAAGTGGTAATTGGGGTGGCTGGAGTGGGCGTGGCAGGTAGTGGATGGTGGTGGCACGACCTCCGTTGCCGACACTGGTATCGGTGTTACTGGTGGTGGCAGGGTAAGGGTGGAGAGGGTTGTCCCATAAATTAAGGTTGGTTTTAAGGTTGGTTTTAGTCCGTTGCCGGCGTTGGGGTGAGGCACAATGTCAGTCACTGGCGTTGGAGTGAGAAACGATGTCCGTCGCCGATAGTGGTGCCGATGTTGGTGGTGGTGGCGGCAGTGTAGGGGTGTTGGGTAGAAAGTGTTGTCCCATGTACTATTTTTTTTTTTTTTTTGTTTATAATTTTGTTAAATGAAGTCTTTAAAATAAGAGTGGTATAATGGCCATTTACATTAATGAAAGAGTAAATTTCGTCCATAAATAAGCACCATCTTAAGACAATTATATAAGTTTTAGGTATAAAAGGCGAGTCAAATAATATCTTAAATAAAAAAAGAGTTTGGCATTCCTTAACATTTTTTTTTTCATTTATCAATTTGACATGTTTTAGATTTAAGACAAATTCTTCCTTCGTTTCATATGATAGTTTACGTTTGCTTTATGCACGTATGTCAATGCTTGTTTTATTTTGTTCATATCTTTAGTTACATATCATTAAAAATTATAAAAATTTGATATTTATAATACACTTGCATAACTATCTTTTATGTTATACATTTAAAGTTGTTGTATTGAAAATTCTTTTCAATGAATAATACACAAAAAACAAAGGTAAATAATTGAAAGAAGGGATTATAAAGACACCCCTAAATTTGACCTGAGCAAAGAAATTGCCCTCAAACATAAAAGCCTCCTCATTTTGTAACCTCTCCTCCTCTTTCTCTCTCTCTCTCTCTCTGTGAGCTGCTCAGAAAAGAAAACAAGCACAATAATATTAAGGCAGGCAGGCAGCAGATTTAATCAGACACACACAAACACACAAAAATGAGCAATAGCAATGGCGGTGTTTCTTCTTCAACTTCTAGGGTTTCGATCCCAAACAGTATGAAAAAAACTATCTTAAACATCAAAGAGATCGCTAAAAACCACAGCCAGGATGACATCTATGCTATGCTTAAGGAGTGTTCTATGGATCCTAATGAAACTGTTCAACGCCTCCTTCATCTCGGTTCCTTCTCTCTCTTTTCTTACTTCTCTTTTCCTTTTCCTTTGTTTTCACTTTCATTTACCCATTTTTGTCTTTTGGGGGTTTTCATGACTTGATGAACTTTATTCTACTTTATTTATGAGTTTTTTCGATTTGGGTTTGTCGTAGTTTCCTGTATTTCTCAAGGCTGTTGTTTAAAGTCATGAATTTTATTGATGTTCAAGTTAAAAGGGCATATCTTGTTATCTACATTGTTTCCTCGATTCGTCTACTCCCTCCGCCCTAATCATTTGTTTACCTTTTTTTATTCATTGTGAGGAGGAGTATTTAATCAAAGCTAAACAAATGATTGGGACAGAGGGAGTATTAATTCGTATAGTAGCGGAATAGGGTGTTTTCCTTGTCGTTTTTTCGATTTCACTTTAGGGTTATTTGCTTTGTTGAAAAGTTCTAGTGCCGCAATTACAAATTTCTGAAAGATGAGATATTTCATGTGCTTATCCACTCATTTGTTGAACATAGTTGTTTTCTGCTTCTGCAGATACATTTCACCAGGTTAAAAGTAAGCGCGGCAAGAAAAATGAGGTATTTTGCATATGACTTGTCCCAAAACCTTTTAGGATTCTACTCACCGTAACTCTAATGACGTCAAGGCATGTGTGCTCCACCCGATTGTGCGTGTGAAGCAACATTTTTTCCCGGTTAATCTTGGCTTATAGTTCTGTGACAGCTCAATTAGTCGGTATTGTTGTCAGGCAAACTGATTTAGTTTAGATGCTAACAAATGAAAAGTTTTACCCTTGATCTGCTAAACTGAATTTATTGTAAAAGATGATTGAAATTGTGACTATGCAGAAAAGAACTAGCTCTTCAAACTGTTAGGAAAAAAATATTAATAAATCAAAGCAAATAGTGTAATTAAAGGCTGAAATAAACTAAACTGATCGTGATGGAGTACCGGAATTTTTTCCAATGAAGTAGGTTATATTTGATTGCAGATTTCTATCGGATGTATTCATGTTTTTGTTTTATGTTCTATGTTCTGTTGATGCTGCTTTGGCATTTTACTCCAACTCTTAGGAGTACTATTACTGTGTTGTCGCAGATTGTGAAGAGCAGACCAGGTGAAGATTCTAGGTGGAAACCTAATCATCATGTGCGAGGGCCTAGGGGTGCTCGAGTTAACACTTCTTCTCAGTATAGCTCTAGTGGTAATTCTTAAACTTTTTATAACCTAGTGCCGTTAAAATCCGTTCTGTTTTATAGATTCTTTTAAACTTGAAATTGAAATTTCGCTAAAGTATTGACTGTGGCTCTTACAAAACTTTCACCAGTATTATTCATTGACTGTAACTCCACCAACCGAGCTCACTGAGTGATTTTATATACTTTTTTGCTCGTAGATATGATCCACTGTGATTTTAAGCATATTCACCTCTCTATCTTTTTTGGGTTTTGTTGATCAAGTCCTGTATACTATATTGCTATTCCTAAACTTTTGATTAACATGCCGGCCTTTGTTATTCCTATCTTATACAAAGTTCCTCGCTGAACATAAATAAAATACTATTCATTTAATTTGGAGTTTCCATGCGAAGTATATTGAATTCTTATGCTTTACGTTCCATTGTTTTTAATTGATAAGATATTTCTTTCAAAAGGGTTCCATGATTAAATTGGTACGGCCGTACAATCATACATTGTTGTGTTTCATTATTTATTATTTATTTTTTTCTGTTATTTCTTTTATCCCTTCTGTTACATCTTCATAGTGGAGGATAAGCAATGCTGTTTCGTAGGGCAAGAATCATGCATCTTGATTATGACACCGACTAATTCATCATGTATTATCCGTAACGCTTCATTCTTTGGCATCTTGTAAACACTTGCCGTTATTCTATGCTAGTAGAAATTGGTGGTTAGTTCACAATTTCACATATCTTGTTGATCTTGATCGGCGCTTGTTACTAATATTTACTTGCTTTCCGGTTTTAGATACTGGAGGTCGGTTGAGTAATTCCACTAGGAAAGAAAATGGAGGGGAAGAAGTTAGAGAAAAAGGTTTGAGGAACCCACCTGCTCCTGTTGTAAAGAAAGTAGATACTGTTCAGCCACATCATGTGGAGAAGTAAGTGTCTTCTTGCTTACAGTGATATATGATAATCAAGCAAATAGAAGGATAAGTTCAATGTGCATTTGGTCCTCTTTACATCAACAACAACAATGTATGTCAATGACTTCCGTTAATAGTGGGGTAGGAGACCGGGAGGGGGTTGGATGATGCATGTGTACCCGTAGCAAACAGAGAAGCAGTTTATGGACGGCCCTTGATGAAATGCGTCAATAATTGCATTGAATGAATGCCACTTCACAATAAAAATAAGGGCATCCAAATAGTCATTTGTTTTTTGCCATCACGGTCCAAAATCAATGAATAGTGAGTCTTTGACTACTCTAGGATTTGGATAAGTTCAGCGAGGATTTTCGTACTGCTTAACTAATAATTTATTTTACTACAGTTTGAATATAGTTTGTCTTTATGGCTTCTCTGCAGACCATTGCCTGTTCCGATGAACGCGCTAGTAAAGATGCCTAATGGTAATCTAGGCGGTGGGCATGATTTCAATCCCGATCGAAAAGATACCACAGCCACAGGTGCTAGTTTTGAAAGTTTATTAACTAGAACTCCCAGGGCTAGTGCTGAACATGTTCCCTCTGCTTCAAATCCCGTGCTACTGCTCTTGGATGATTCCTTGATTCCTATGGCAGTTGGTGGCACTAAACAGGAAGCAAGTGCTCACGGACCTGTTGATTCTGGTCTGGGTAGGACTGATTCTATAAGCAATAGTCATCCGAATCAATCTGACTCTCGAAATGTGGATAAATCTCCAACATCCCCGTCAATGGTTCAGACAGAAGTTTACAAACCTGAAAATGTTTTGAGAGACTTGCCTGCGACTGAGAATAATCACGGTACTGACAGAATCTCTGTTGTTAAGCCTTCCTCACCTTGGGGTGTTGGCCCACTGCAAGGTAATTGCAGTCTCAGTAATTTTTTAGTGTATTATATTACTGACTTCTCATGTCTGATTATATTGAGATCAGATAGTTAGAAACTGCTGTCTGTTGCTGTGTGACATTTGGTGCTCTGTGTCTTGCATGTGAACTTTATGTTGTTCAAACCATGGCATTGAATCTAGGCTGCGGCACTAATAACAACCGAGCTATCAGGGTTTTAAGGGGTTACTTTGACCGTGTTTTAATGTGGTGTTGACCTCATTCACGGCGCAACATCTGAGATTAGAACATGGCTCCAATTTAAAATTTCAAGTCTCAAACCAAGATTTAGTTCCTAGGTGGAAACAGTTTAGTAATCCAGTGGGATATGGATATACGTGATTTGGGTTCTGAATCAAGACTTTCTTGATTTTGGCTCCTAGTGTATGGCACCATAGATTTCCTTCTCAAGCTACTACGGAGATCAAGGTCAACGTCATGTGGCTTAGGTGTTTATACTTTGGTAAACCTGGTTCTTGTTATGGTAGTTTTTCGAAGGCCAATGTTGTGATTGATTTGAAGATAGAAACTTATAATCTCTTTGATTAAAAAAATAATCATGTCAAAATTAATGGAGCTGTACATAATAGACAGTGGACAAAAAGTCCTCTTTGATAAAAAAATATTCGCGTCAAAACTGCTTAGCTCCTAATTAGGAAACCTCATAGTTTACCAGACAACCACCTTTGCCTGTTATAATTGCTGAGTTTGATTTTTCTGGATTTTTTTTGTTCTTTTCGTGTTAGGACTTGGGCCACAGGTAGTTAATGAAATGTTATACTCCCTCCTATTCATTATATTCTTCCCTATTTCCTTATTCGGATTATTCGGGTTTTCTTCTCTATTTCCTTTTTGGGTTGATTTGTGTGGTNNTTCTTATTTCTTGTGCAAAAAGGAAATGGGAAGAATATAGTGAATAGGAGGGAGTATTGAACTCCTGAATAGTTTTGTTATGGGTTTGTCTAAATACGATTTTCAAATAGACTGGTAATAGCTGTGTAATGATTTTGGTTGAAAAAGATTCGTTTGTAAATAATTCAAAAAATTTCAGGTGTGGAGGACGGAAACTCAAAACTAGTAAAGGTGAGATTCTATCAGGGCCAACATGTCATCATTCCTGATCACATTCAGGTCCCAGATGCTGTTAAGAATGCGTTAAGTTTTGGTAGCATTAATGCAAGTTTTGGAGTCAAAGAAAACCATCTAAAAAATGAAGACATTGAGAACTTACACTCTACTGCGGATGTAGCTCCTGGCAAAGCTATGGAAAACTTGTCTTTATGGTCAGTGAATATTAGCATAGTTTTCTTTCTGACCTTGCTCTGCTGGCCAACTTTTTTTTCTGATTTTGTTTAGAGTAGTTTATTTTGAAAAATATCTTGGCTTTTTTAATATGTCAGTATAGCTACGGTATTGTTTCAAATTTGATTGACGACATGAAATGAGTATTTCTTAGTTAAAAATTATTCCCTCCGGACACCTAATTTTTTCCCATTTCAATATAATACTCCTCACATATATTAGAGAAATGGGAAGAAAATTATCGTCCGGAGGGAGTATATGATAAACAAAACCTTTACGAAAATGTAAGGGAAGTGATGTGGCATATGTGATAGATGTTATAGCTATCCCTGTAGTGTCTCCTAAGTTGAAATCAAAATTAAGCTATTGGATTCATGGTATTATCAGCCACAACAGTGCATTTCGACCAGATTTTCAAGATTTTAAACGCTGTGATTGCATTTTGAGGTAGTATTAGCCACATTTATAGTCGTATTTGTAGCAAGACAATCCAGATTAGGCTGTGAACCCGTGACTACCAATTCGGAGATCAAGTCTCAGATTTAGAGTTTATATTAGACTTACAAATTGCCGTGGCAACAAGGCATGTTCATTGCCCTTCCCATCTGCAAGTCATGTGAATGTTGTAGAGTTTCATTTGTCTTTATGAGTATGTTATGTTTCCTTGCATATAATATTGATTGACAACATTGTACTCAATTTTTTTTGTTTGCCCTAATGCTTCTGTGCATCTGTGGTTCCATGTGTTGAGCTACATTATGATCGTCTGGTTATCTAATGTCTTCCCTTTTTCTATGAGGGGTATCTATACTTGGGAGTTATGCTGCTTGTGCATTACTATTGATCCTGATTCCTGAGTCTGTTGCTTTATGGAAATTACGTGCAGTGATAAAGATGCAGCATCTCCTGCAATGCAAGCAGAGCACACAGATAATAAACAGCCCCAATCAGATTTGCCTGATGAAAATCCTCCCATAGATAGCCAAGTTTCCTCTTCTGATAATAATCATGGTCAGCCGAAGGACGGTAGTTTGCCTGCGGTGGGCCCACCCTTTCCAGTCATTCAAACTACTCCTAGCTATAGCTTTGGTTTCATGCCTCCCATGCTCGCGAATACCCTTTTGCAACCTGAACGATTTGAGTCTCAAGCTCACCTCTCAAGTTCGCTGGTATGTTTTAGTGGGGGCAGCTTACATCAATTTTCAAGCTTTTTTGATCCTGTTTTTTTCGTCTTTTAGCTCTTCTATTTTACTTTTAAAAGGATTTACGTTGAAGGCCTTTCTTAGTGGCGGAAGACTTAGCATCATACATTCTTATTACTTGATTTTGGTCGTGACTTAAATTTAGTCTGTCAATTACAGACTTACTGGCAACGGGTTTTGGGTCTTTGGAGAGTAATGTATGTTTGATACCAACATGTCCTCTATTTGTCAAACAATGGAATGTATGGAAAACATGTCACTTGGTTTGCCTACAAGCCCTCATTCTGTCACACGTATTATATATCGTATTTTGTCTGGAAAACCTGTCACTTGGGTTGCTCTGCAGAACCATGGGTTATGGATTGCTTGAAATTTATAGGATATTATATATCGTATTTTGTGGGATATAAAAGCAATATGCTTTTTATGAGTGTGTATAACATAAGTTCTAGCTAGGACTAATTAGTAATATGCGGAGCCGCATTCACCTATGCTCGTTGTTCTCTTCCTTCCTCTTCTTTTCAAGTTTTTCTTCTACACTGTAATGAGATTCCCACCTTGGATGTCAAGTGGAAGTAATCATAATACTTCATGTGATGGTGTTTATATAAAAGGTGCAGTTCACTTTTGCATTCTGAAAAGTGTGTACTTTAAGATGACATTGCATAGCCTATCAAGTAAAATGTTACCTGCTTCGTAGCTTAAAAAACTTGGAAGGAGAAAGTCTGACCCTTTTTTTGTCTATCCCTTTTAGTTAATTTATCTCCCGATTTTTCTTCATATTGACCCTTGTCCATCAATTCGTAGTATATATTTTTAAAGTAGTCAATGAAATTAGACTTCTTTGTAATTGTTTGCTACCAAGTACCTCCAAGTCTTCTGTTACAAGTTTATGGTTTCAATATTTAGTTATTTACTCTTTACCTGTTTTTCCCTAATATAAAAAAATAATTAGATCATTAGGCCTTCAAGACCTTAGCCTTGAGTGCTTTGGTCAGGTCCTTTGCATATTAGAAAATATAGGCTCGACATGATGAAAGTCCCTTACATTTCTGGCTCATAGAGTCATAGTCCCATATCTAATTAGATACACTTACACAATTCCACTTAAAAAGTAAATGGGTTGGAGCACCTTGTCTCTCACAAGTGACATTTTTAAATTTCCATCTACAAACTTTTGTATGTGATTTAATTGGATCAGATGTTTGACCAATTACATAAGAACTTCAAAACTTTAAATCACAGTAGTTGGGTGCAATGTTGATTAGATAGTAAGCTGGGTTGGAGGGAAGCAAAGTGGGGAGGGAAATGGAGTGATTAATTTTCTTTCCTATAAGTCAAATCCTTTCAAAACACGGAAAGATTATTCCCTCCCTTCCCTTTCCATCCTCAACTTGTCTTTAAACAAAGGGTAACAGTTACTATTAGTTATAGTCATAACCTGCCTAGCTATGTATTTTGGCTCATTTAACTGTTTGATCCTAAGTTATGACTTATTATTGTAAATTGCAGAGTGAAGGTTCGGCAACAGTTTCTTCTCCATCATTAACGCCGCCTCTAACACAGTCTTCTGGTGTAGGGCAGGCATCTGTGACTCCACAGCAAATTCCTTTATTTCGCCAACCCTATCCTCCTATTCATATTCCTTACGGCCACTACTTGTCTCCTTTTTATGTGCCACCCAATATGCATCAATATTATGGCCACACTGCATTCCCCCCTCCTCCCCCAGCTAGCAATGTGTTTCTACCTCCACCCTCCGCTACAGCAGCAACAAAAACTACTTCTGCACATTATAAACCAGGAGTCAATGCTGGAAATCAAGCTCCTAATGGAGTGCCAGCTGGTTATGGGGTTTACAACTCTTCTCAGGCAGCTATGACATCTGGAATTCCGAGCACAAGTGGAGATCTTATGCCTACTGTTTCTAAGGACAACTATATATACTCAGGGCAGCAGGTTGGTTTTCCTATTTCTCTTGTATGTCAATTTTTGTTTCTTTTAATAGCTGAAGTTATATTGTTTTGTTGAACTGCTATGCTCTTTAGTATTAAGTGTTTACTAAGTTTGACTATGATTATTTTGACTTTGAGCATTTAATGTGGTAGAGTTCTCTAGGGGACACTTGATAACACTTCGATGTTTGAAATTTGATCATTGTCAGAGAAATAAATGGGTTCAAAGTTCTGTTTTCAGAGCATTGCTCACAGCTTACGAGTTACCAGACTTAGGTGCAAGTCTTTTAATATAGTCCATGTCTGTGGTCTAAAGTAGTGTGTCAAGAAGTCTTAAAATAACTTAAGTTAGGGTTGAAAAGAGTGCCGTGCAGTGCTATATCGACATGTGACGTGTGGCAAAAGTAGTTTTCAAGTTACACAACTAACGGTTGGAATGGCTGGATTTGGTGGGCGCATTTATTATCTCTTCACTAATCTCAAATCTCAATTGATCCTCTTTATTTGTCTTATTGTTTCTCATCAGTTGTTGATATAAGTTTCTAATATTACTGCTTGGTTAATCAATTATTTTCTATTTCTGAATATGTTTCTGACTTCTTCACCATGTCTCGTTTAGTTAGGAGCCTCATGCTATATTGAAAGTCAAGAAATGGTTTATGAATACAGTACTTTATTGTCAGAAATGGATCTGTATTGTTGATTTGCTAGAGCTAGATTACTAAAACCTACTGTATAAATCCGGACTTCGATTTTAAAACCTATAAATTTACCTTGACTTTGTATTATGTTTCGCTCTCCCTGTTGTTCATTTTTCCCTTTTCTATTTTTTTCGCATTTTGAGGCGTGTGTTCACCTATGGACGGTTCTAAAGGATGATTCATGTCAGCCGACCCCGAATCATTTTGGGATTAAGGCTCTGATGTTGTTGTTGTTGTATTAAATTGAAGTACTTGTTGCCTTGTGTATTTTATCCCTCTGCAATCTGACTGCGAACTACAATTACCGATTATCTTGATCCTCTATGTCTTCTCTCAAACATTTTGATCCTCTCCCAATGCATAGTTCATATGCCTGCTCCAACATCTCTTTTCTCTAACATCACTCATCTTTTAAAAAGCTTGAACTACTTGATTTTGTCAGCTGACAGCTACCCATGTGCTAAAGCATAGAACCTATAAATTTTAGTAAACCTACAAGATGTACTGTAGAGGACAGCCTTTAGAGAAGTGAAGTATTGAGAATAAAGATCGTCATGGTGAACAGGAAAGAAAGAAAAGAATGAGGTGGCAAAACCCATGTTTTTTAATAAAGAATAAATGTATATTTAAAAACAAAATTACGTAAATCATTTCTCCAAAGCTGCCCCCTTTTCCAGTGAGCAGTTGACAGTATATTGCCAATTAGGTTTGATTTCACACCAAGTAAAACTTATGGGGTTAATTTGCTTCAATTGATAGCTGCGGGGTTTAACTGCACATAGTGTCAAAGGTTTTGGTGCTATTTACTACGCTGCCCTTGTTGACACATGCATTTTGCTTATCTTCATGATGAATTTAGACAACCCCTGGGATCTTGAGCTGTCTACTTCAAGGTTCATCAAGATTCTGGGGTTAGGAAATCCACAAGCTAAATATATGTAATATTCGTACAATGATCTCACACAAGACTAACTCTTGTGCTTTTGTACCGTTTTTGTTTCAGAGTGAAGGTTCAACCGTCTGGCTTCCTACACCAGGCCGGGACCCAGCTAGCTTCCCACTGAACTCATTCTTAAGCCACTTTCCTCCACAAGGACATCAAGGCCCCTTTGCTGTTTATCACACCCTGCAACCTATGCCCACTTTAGCACCCGGTCTTCCACTTCTCCAGCAGTCTCAACCAGTGATTGGACCAGTCGACTCAGTGGGGCCACCTTCCAACGGTTATCAGTCACACATCAATTGGAACATGTAGTTTTAGGGTAAGGCATTTAATGCACAACCATACTTGGTACATTGACTAGAGTCACCAATACCGTTGAAGCCTTCAGAGAAGAGAGCCTATACTCCGGCCTGCTTGATCAGAGTGTAAATATCAAACCTGTGGCCGTGAATTTGAAACAAGATAGGTAAGTAGTTTTTGTCGTAACGAGCCCATTCATATACAATCCTTTCAGCATAGTATAGTAGTTAGCGGCTTCCATTTTTTCTCTTCAATATTTTGCGGGGGTCAGAGGGTAATAGGAATTTAAACAAGTATGAGTTGGCAGCTTTACTTTTAGGAAAAAAACTCGCCTATGTATTGAATTTCGGTGAATTAATGTTTGTAATTGGTAGTGGGAAACCAGGTAACTTTTATTTGAACATGATGGCAAGATGCTGTTTGCACAACATTCTTGCCTCTTACCCAGCGGTAGAGATTTCTTTTCTCATCAACAAAGGCGGAAGGAGGAGGGGATAATAGGTCGATTACATGTCCCAAATGGCGTCTTATTTCCCGTTCCATTACCTTTTTGATTTGCTACTTCTAAGTTATAATTACAGAAATTTAAGAATTCCAGAGAACCCATTGTAACTATCCTTTGTGGAAGTTAGAATTACCTGAGAAAGCAATTTGGGGAGGAGGTGATCTTCATATTTGTTATGAAGATGGGGTTGTTTGGAGTCATTGAGTTGTTGAATTGCAGTTTGAATGAGATCTATCTTGGTTTTTCCATTTTTTAAGTACAAAATGTTTTGTTTTGATAAATGGTTAGTGGGTTGACTCTAGCCTCCCCTAAAATAATCCCAAATTGTTTGTTGAACAATAATCTATATCACGAATGATTTGGACCAAAACAAAATGAATAAGCTTGACACAACTTTCTGTCTGAAATGTGCCCTTATTTCCCATTTATATGATTATATTGAAGATTCGTTTTACATAATTTTATGTAATACCTCTTTACTAAGACTAACTATTTCAAATTAATAATTATTGAAAATGAGTTAACATAAAAGTAAGTTATACCATGTATTTTTAGCTAACTTGAAATAACCGGCACCGACCACAGGAAAGGAAAGATTATGGTTTCTATATGTCTATTTAAAACAATATGCCAATTCAGTTACCTTGTGTCATTTTTATATCTCTTAGAGATTGCGTTGCGAGTTTCGAAACATATTTTCCTGGGGCAGCGGTATTTGTTGATTCAATAGATCTTGGTATAGACGGGTGGGGCGAATAGACGGATAAAGACCTCTAATAAAATGG
>LHUT01001174.1:0-15630 GCA_001412135.1 Silene latifolia subsp. alba
AGAGAAATAAAAATTATGAATAATGATATATTTTTTATAATTTTATAATTTTATAATTTAATAAGTATTTATTATAAGAAAAGTTTAAAGGAGAGAGTACCATACACCATACTCCTGGGTGCATGGTATAATTTACCAACAACAACTGACCGACGAATAAAGTAATTTTAGCACTTGAATATAATATGTGGAAGTTATTACACTAAAATTTGTATTTTATGAAAGATTTTTTCTACCTCTTTGCGAGGAAACCCAATGGTATGGGATTTTACTTGTTATTACAGTAATTTACAGAAACAAATTGATAAAGACGAGTCAATCCAGATTCAGATAACTCCAGATTTTAATTACTGAGGTAATTCTTTTACCCTTCTTCCCTAATTTTATTGTTTCACACTCGCGATACGCATTTCTCTTACGCTTTTGACTATTTTACCCCTCTCGTCTCCTCTTACGGTTGTAGGCATGCTTGTTTTTGTTCTGATCATTGATTTCCCTGGTTTCATTGGAAAGTTAGTTAGAGTTTTTGATTTTAAAATAATTATTGACTCAGAAACTCCTTTATTTGTAGACCACTTATCTGACATCTCCGTTATGTCATCACTTCTTATTCATTTTAGATCCTTTATTTGTCGGTTGTATTTTCTTAGAAATTGCTCATTTGTTTGAAACAGTCCTCGCAAATCTTAAAAAGTGGAAATTTCGAAGATGAGGAATTTTCAAAATCCCATCATTCAAGTTACAAGTTAATTCAAAATCCCAATCACACAATGTGAACAAGTATATGGAAATGAAATGAGGAATTTTCTACTCCCATCATTCAAGTTGCAAGTTGATGGAAATTTCGTATCTCAATTGCAAGTCTTGTTTGGTTTCTACTGATACTATGGTGCTGAATTTTAACAGTTGGAAACTTATGGTTTCCTTCTGCTATAATAGTTTATTTTCGTAGGCTTACATGGTTTGAAGAGGGTATCACGTATGCTTTGGGTTAATATTATTCTTATTATTCAAAAAGTAGTTAAGTAGTCGATGGTCATTGGGTTCATTCCACGACTGAACCAAAGACCAAACTGACACTAACATTTGGACCGTGAGTTTGTGACGAGACCACTTTAAATTTGGTGCAGTCCGGTGCAGTATAATGTGTGACGATTTGGCCTGGTATGTGGTCTGGACTCTAGACTATATAATGAACAACCATAAGTGAGACACCTATTGTAGCCACAATTGATGTTGACAACGGCTTAAATGCTTTAGATGAATATGAATGTGTTGTTTGGTAGACAACTGCTAGTTTGGGTTTTTATCTTTTGTTCGTCTCCTCCAAGTTAAGCACGCCAACAACCAGACCCGAAGTAGGTTCAAGCCTTCAAGGGAACATCATCTCTAATGCTCACCTATTGTCCAAGTCACCGACTCTTCTTCTGTCATAAATATTTTTTTTCTTTTGGGAGTTCTGTTACAAGCTTGCTGGGCTGTGAGAAGCATATTGACCTGAAGTCCTGAACGACTGCTGGATGCTTTCTCGGCTTTTTATTAAGAGCCTTGAATGGCATCTCCTACTTGCCAAGTTCTGATTGGTATGTAATACGACCTCTTTTTCTCTAATCTCTTGCTTTTCAAGTTATTCCATTAGGTTTTCTACTTTTCTACACTTGTATTTCTTGGCAAATTGTTGATTAAGCATGGAGCAAAAGGTACTCGTAAGTCGTAATCTTTTGTAATGTCGCACGGAACAAAAGTGCAAATGTCATGCTAAATTTTCGTTTAACCTCTCCCCAATACACCAAGAAAGAACCTTCGGTGGTAAAATAGCAATATATGATGGTAGTGTTGTATAGAATCAGTTGTGTCTTCATTACTGAATCGTGTTTGGTTTCTACTGATACCTCCACTGTGTATGTTTTTGAATTTTAACTGTTTATGTTGGAAATTTGTGGTTTCTTTCTGCTTCACCGGGTGGTAAAACTTAAATAAATAAAGGGTTAAAAACAGGAGTAAGGAAATAACAAAGTCGAAATGGGATAAGAATAGCTGTTCAATTATATAAATTAATAGGCTATTACAAAGAAAATTCTGCAGTGAATGGTTTCACTTGGGAATTATCTCCTAAATACATCAACTTAGACAATTTTCTGAATGCCTTATTCTTGGCCTAATGCCCTGCTTAAATAGGAGAGTTTGCCTTGGAGCACAATCCTTGGATTTCAGTGCAAATGATACCAATAATTGACAGTTACTAGGACAACTCACTACATTTTGGAATTATGCTAATAACGGCTAGATTATTCAGAGGCTATTCCTTTATTGGGCCCAAGTTGTGTTGTCCTTCAGGTGCTTCTACCATCACTCAATTAGCTGGCACAATCCCACTGACATGTACTGGTTATTCCTTTCCTTCATTCTGTTGTGCAGTGCTGGCTTGATTACACCAGTCCCTTTGCATTTTATGATAATAGTTCCAGTGTTGACAATTCTAGTATTTCCCTCCATTTGAATACTTTTTGGCGTGCCCATCAGATAGTTTAGCTCCCCTGCCTTAGCATGATTGAGTTCTCCAGAATTATTAGCATTAGGGATTTGGCGTGTATCAATACCCCCATCTTCAAATGATCCTTGTCCCCAAGGATCAAAATTAGGGAATTTCCTTCTAAGATCATACAAATACTCCCATGTGGAGTCTTCTAGGGAAGAATTAGTCCACTTCACAAGCACCTTGGTGGCAGTGATCCTACCCCTCTTGGCTGTCTTCCTGGCTAGAGTCAGCTCAGGTTCCTCAACTGTATTGACAGGATCTGTGGTGGGCAGTGGAGCATCCCCATGATATTTTTTTAGTAGAGAAACATGGAAGGTTGGGTGAATTTTTGACCCAGGTGGCAGTGCTAGCTTGTAAGCAACCTGTCCAATTCTTTGAACAATGGGGTATGGTCCATAATACTTCTTAGCCAATTTCTGATTACTTCTGTTGGCTACTGTGGTTTGCCTCTATGGTTGGAGCTTGAGGTACACATAATCTCCCACACAAAACTCTCTGTCACTTCGTTTCTTATCTGCTTGCCGCCTCATCCTATTCTGAGCCCTTGCTAAATTCATTCTGATGCTCAGTAATGCTTCCTCCCTAGCAATCACAGTCCTATCACTGCATCAACTTTACTATCCCCCGGCATATAGGGTAAATGTAGAGGAGGTGGGTGGCCATATAGCACTTCATATGGGGTAGTTTTAAGAGCAGTGTGATATGAAGTATTATACCAAAACTCTGCTGATGGGAGCCATTTACACCAATCTGTGGGCGCTTCACTGCAAAAACATCTTAGGTAGGTTTCAAGACACCTATTGAGTACTTGACCATCAGATTGGGGATGGTAAGCAGATGTCATGTGTAAACTGACCCCATGAATGGAAAACAATTCCTGCCAGAATGTACTCAAGAATATTGAGTCCCTATCAGATATTATTGTCTCAGGCATCCCATGGAGTTTATAGACATTATCAAAGTAAGCCTGAGCCACTTCAGTGGCTGTGTATGGGTGTTGCAGGGGTATAAAATGTGCTGATTTACCGAGTCTATCAACTACCACCATGATGGAGTCCATTCCCATAGATTTGGGTAGGCCATCTATGAAATCCATGCTGACCCTGTCCATACTGTATGGGGAACAGGTATGGGTTGCATCTTTCCTGGGCTAGCAGCCGTTTCATACTTACATTGCTGGCAGATTGAGCATTTTTGTATGTAGGCCCTTATGTCTCCTTTCGTGCCCTTCCAATAGAACATTTGTTGTAGCCTTTGATAGGTGGCCTCTACTCCTGAGTGTCCACCCTGAAGTGTCATGCATCATTTCGATGAGCCTGTGTTGTAGATTCTCATAATTTCCCACCACCAGCTTCCCATTCCTTTTCAGATGGTCTGCTCTCCAAATATATTTAGGATGGGAAGAAGGATCCTTAGTAAGATCCTCAATGAGACCCTTTAGTTTATCGTCCCTCTCCCAAGATTTTTGGATTGATGAGTACAAATCAGTACTCAAAGTGCTCAAGTATAATTGTGCAAGTTCAGCACTATGAACTCTGGATAGTGCATCTGCTGCAATATTATCTTTCCCCTTTTTATAAATGATCTCATAATCATATCCTAGGAGTTTTGCCAGCCACTTTTGCTGCAGTGGGTTTGTGATCCGTTGTTCCAAGAGGTACTTAAGGCTTTGGTGATCTGTTTTGATCACAAAAGATCTTTCTGCCCGGTACTGACTCCACTTAGTAATGGCATGGATGATGGCCAGAAGCTCCTTCTCATAGATGGACATGGCCTGGTGTTTTGGTGCCAGGGCCTTGATAATATATGCTATGGGATGATGGTCCTGCCTTATGTATTAAAACATGGAAATTTATTATGGCGAGTTAATTTTAGGATATAAGTTGCAGAAAGTTAGTAATGGGGTCTCAGTTTTGAGAAGTAAATATTATTTTTTCTTTTTTTGAAAAGAATGGAATTCATCTCTGTTAGGAAAAGAAGAAAATGGTTTTCTAGCTTGCAGGGCATTGGAGATGCGTATTGGCTTGAACGGGTGTTGGTTTATCAAAAAGAGCCTTGAATGGCATCTGCTACTTGCCTTCTTCTAGTCGAGTAGTCGGTATGTAATACGACCTCTTATTCTTGGATTCTGTCGTGCTAAGTTTTCGTTTATCAAAAAAGAATCTTCAGCAATTTTCATCTTGGGTCATTCGGAACAGCTTTGTGTTGATAAGACAAAGGTAAGGTTGCGTACATCCGACCCCTCAAATTGCGAGAGCCATTGAGGCACTGAGGTAATGTTGTTATTGTGGCTGAATTTAAACAGTTGAAAACTAAGGTTTCTTTCTGCTTCAATCCTTGATTTTTTGTTGGCTTACATGGGTTGCAGAGGGTTCTTTGGTTTAATATTAGGACTATTCGAAAAGTAGTTCATTGATCAATGGTCATTGGGTTCAGTCCACGACCGGACCAAAGAACAAAATTACTCTGGAGAGTGAGTCTGACTGTCACCAGACTCACCACATTAAACTCGGTGCAGTCCAATCCAGAATAATGTGTAACGATTTGGCCTGGTCTGTGGACTGTAGTCCGGACTACATAATGAACAACCACAATGGACTGTGGTCAGGACGACTTAAAATCTCTAGATGAAAAGTGTTGTTTTGGTGTTATGTCTTTGGTTCCCCCCATCCAAGTTACACACTTCAAGTACCAAACACAAAGGTTCGAGCCTTCAAGGGGAGTATCACCTTTGACAAAGCTCTCCAATGGTCATCTATTGTCCAAGTCTCCTACTCTTCGTTTTTTACATATACATTCTTCTACAAAAACAAGATCATCTCAACGATTTTGACGATTGACCTGAGCTTGTGATGCTCAAGTGATAAACTAAGCAATGCAAAATCTAATTAACCAATATTCCGTTTTTAAGGTTCCGTTTGGCGATACATTTCAGGTACCTGATTTGGGCAAAGTAGCTTAATTGACCAAAATTTCAGGTACCTTATTTTTTTGTAAGTGTTTGACAAGTAGCTTATTTAACCAAATAAGCTACCTGAAATGAAATACCTAGAGACTAGAGTAGCATTTGAGATTTCAGGTATCTGATTTGATTTGCTTTTCTGTTTTTACCCCTTAAATTTATACTATTAAATAATTATCACATCCTTTTACGCCATTTCATCAAAACCAGTTACCTTTTCAGTTAGTTTGTCAAACACTTGTTTATATAATCATCTACCTTATCAGTTCCTAATTTTCAGCTACCTTATCAGTTACCTTTTCAGATTTCAGCTACCTTTTCAGTTTTCAGCTACCTTTTCAGGTTTCAGATACCTTTTCAGTTAGTTTTACCAAACATATGCTTATTTTGACGGTTTGGTAAACAACATATTGCAATTATAAGGTCCAATCTACCCCTTTATAAATAGAAGTAACATCTACACAAATTCTCATTTAAGATGGGGATATTCGTCCTTAAACTTAAGACGGATAAAGTATGTTCATGTGGGATGAATAAGACAAGCAAAATGCATAGAAAAAAACAAAAAGATTTGTCCTATATACTCATGTCATGTGGGTTGATATTTGACTTACTTTAATATTATTACGGGTACCTCTGTCTGAAGACTAACTCCTTACTTTATGTCTCACCATCTTTATTTTGAGTAAGGATCTCTCCATTCTAGTCCATTTATAGGTTTATATTATTTCTCTTCCACATAATCATCCATTACTTCTACTGGTGACCGTTAAATCATTTCATAAAATAATCTAAAGCCCTTTAAAATAAAGGAGATAAAAGGTAATGAAGAGAATTTAAATCCGTGTCGTACAGACCTTACGAAGTACAAGATAAAACATGAAAATGAGACGGAGTATCCGGACACAACCAACCCACCTAAAAAAACAGCCGGAGTTTACAAACGTATGCAAAACCCAAACAAATTGGCGTCCAAAAAATGAGAATCAGTGAACGTCAACTATTACTAGAACAAGCCCCTCCAAATAACTTCTTCACCCATAGCACCAACGATACCACCTTCACCTTCCTCAGCCATGGCAGCATCCACACCACCACCGTCTACCTCCTCCACCCACCGCCCCCAACCACCTCCAACCACTACAACAACGAAGATGACCGCCGTCCATGGATCGTGGCCGCCATTGAAGACACCTTAAAACTACAACTCCGTCACCCACTAACCCTAAACCCCCACCCATCAACTCTCCCTAAAACCAATTTCAGCTATTCCACCCTCGCCGTCTCCTACCACGCTTCTTACTTCTTCGATAAACTCGTCATTACCGCCGACGGTGCTCTTTTCGCTTTGTATAATGGCGGCGTGTTACGCGCTCGCCCGGGTAACGGTACTGATTGGATTGCGTTAGACGACGGAGATTCGGAGGATAAATTTGATGATGTTGTGGTTTATAAAGGGAAGGTGTATGTGTTGGATAGGGATGGTAGGGTTTTTTTGATTAATAATTACGCGAAATCGGGTCAGATTAGGTTCGGGAAGACTGTAGTTAAGCGTGCAGTTGGTTCGGAGTTTAAATGGCGAAAACGGGTTGTGATTGATGGGGAGAAGAGAATGTATTTGGTGGTTCGGACCGGGGAGAAAGGGTTGGAGGTTTATAAGCGGATTACGCGAGGGAAGGCGGTTTATTGGGAGAAAGTTCAGGCGTTTGATGGGAATAAGGTTTTGTTTATGAGTAAGGATTATTGTTTTTTTATCAGAGCGTCTGTGATTGGAGTTAAACGGTATAAGAATTGCATTGTGTTTTCGGAAGGAGCCTTTCCGAGGTATGGATATAAGTATTGGGAATTCAGCTCGTTTAATTGGAGTTGGGAGAATGCTGGGAAACAGGTTGCTGTTTTTCGGTTGAGGGATCAGACTTTTTCTGCTGGGTCTAAGATTATATGGTCTGCCCCATTTTGGACTAAGCAGCAGTCTTCGGGGTTGAATGTTGCGAGTTTTAGGGCGTATGCTGCTCGTTGCAGGATATCAGGGGTGCAGGTGGACCAGGTTGAGCAGGTCGACCAGTCTCAGTCGTCATCAGATTCTGATATCGAATCTGAAAGGTATCTAAAAGCTGGTTTATTATGTTTAGGTAGGATAGTAGATTGATGGTATTTCTTAGATTGATAGGTGCTGGAATGTTGTGAGTGTAGACAATTGTAGTTATGGACCGCGCTTTCTGGTTTGGGATGAATGAACATGACTGCGCATTTGGGAGCACGAATTGTTTCTTTCCTGGTGATGCTTCCTGCTTGCCTGTTAGGGGGTGCGCAGCCAGTATTTCCAATCACTGTTCCGAGCTAAAAATTGAACACTATGTCGACTTAATATAAAAATAGTTGCGACTCTTTGAAAATGATATTATGAACTGTGAACATCAATGTTCTGATGAGTAGAAGTGTATAATCCATTCAGACTCTGATATCGAATCTGAAAGGTAATCTCAAAGGTTTTACCAAACCTGATAACAGTTCAGTGTCTTATTTTTGAATGGCAAGATATGATGTTGTTATCTTTATGTAGGATAGTTGATTAGTGATATTTCATTTGAGAGCACGAGTTGTTTCTTTCCTAGTGATGCTTTATGCGTGCCTGTGAGGGGGTGCAGCCGTGCAGCCAGTATTTCCAATCGCTGTACTGAGCTAATACTTGAAATCTATGCCGACTTAATTAGAATAGTTGCAACTCTTTAAAAATGATGTTATGAACATCAATGTGCTGATAAATAGACTGTATAATGCGTTCAGAAATTAGTTGATCACTTTCTTGTATGATAAATAGAATTGACATTGTGTGTTGTTCTGTTCCCTTTTGTATTTTTGCATTTTCTTTGCAGTTCTGCAAATGTAGTGGAACATCTTTTCTGTTATCATCCTTGTGGAAATTCAATTTCTAGGGGGATCATCGAATGGTTCTGAAAATAGTTAGTACGGAGTATAAGGGAAGGTTTAGTATTGGTTTAAGAGCGTAGGTAAAGATGAAGTATAGAGTAATATGCTAATGTGGTATGCCAATTTCTTGTTGATACTCATTATGATATGCCAGTTTCATGTTTGTTGTTCTTGGTGAAGGAATCCTGATGAGGATGAGGGCTTGGATTCAGACAGTCAATATGAGGAGGCGGAGGTGCAATCTGATTCGAAGGATTCAGACAGTAAGGATGACGAGCAGGAAGAGACGGGATCTGATTCAGACAGTCAAGATAAGGATCAAGAAGGGGTGGAATCTGATTCAGGTAGTCAAGATCAGGATCAAGAAGGGGTGGAATCTGACTCAGATAGTCAAGATCAGGATCAAGAAGGGGTGGAATCTGATTCAAATAGTCGAGATCAGGAGGAAGAAAAAATGCAATGTGATTCGAGTAGTCAGGAAAAGGAGGATGAACAGACGCATTTGAATGCAAATACCGATGGTGGTGCATCGTTGCTAGAAGACACGAAGGTTAGTGAGAGGAACCAATCACGGACACCTAAAAACTTCACCCTTAAAACTGATGAATCAGTCTTCACGTGCCGCCGCGACTACGTCTACCCCACCCCCGTAAACCTTCTCCGGCCACCACGTTCTTCTTCTTCCGACTGCCCCTGCATCATTGCCTCGGAAACCGTCGATGACGACGATGCCACCGTCATATTCCGCCACCCCCTGACCTCCAAGCCCCCATTCTGGAACCTTCCTCGAAACTTCGACATCTCCGAACTCCGCCCCTCCACCCTCGCCATTTCCTATCATTTCGAAGAATCCTGTCCCGTCGACAAGCTTCTGGTTGTCCCCACCCCGCCGTCGTCTCACTTGGGTGATTACATTAATGTAAGAAACTGTACTGTGTTGGCTCTGTACGGTGGCGGTGAACTTCAAGGTTGTCCTCCCGCATGGTCCGGGAGGTCGTACGCATGGTCCGGGAGGGCATCGAATTCAAATTCAACGTGGGTCAAGTTATCTTCCGGCGAAAAATTCGACGACATTATCATTTTTGAGGACAAGATATATGCAGTAGATAGGCGGGGTTATACTAAATTGATCAATAATTATAAAACTACCAGAAAAATCAGCATAGGCAAGTACCTAACTTCTGTACCCATAACTTCCGGTTCAGGACGGTTTGGTTGGCGAAAACGACTCGTGGTAGACGGAACTACTCTGTACGTGGTGGTTCGGACGGCAGAGAAATCATTGCAAGTTTTTATGCTAAAGTGCCGAGAGGGCCGTGCTTATTGGAATGAGGTTACGGGATTTGATGGTAACAAGGTGTTGTTTATGGCAAGAGATTATTATTTTTTCCGGCAGGCGTTGAAAAAGTTTCCTGGAAGGAAGTATAAGAACTGCATTGTGTTTTCTGAGGCCGCATTTCCTCAGTATGGCAAAGATTGTTGGGAGTTCACTGAGAGTGCTAGACAACTCAATGAGGATGATATTGCGGTTTTTCGGTTGAATGACAAGACTTTTGCCCGGGAGGGTGAGAATTCGTGTTTTCCTAAGATTGATTGGTCTCCTCCTGCTTGGGTTGTCCTTGCTGCTGAATCTCAGTCTAATTCTTCTACGCAATCAGAAAGGTAATCGAAATTTATTATTCTACACATTTTAGAGCATGTCCATGCTCTTCGGTACCCCATATAAGGCAGTAGATTGGTGGCATTCTAAAGATGTTAGGTGCTATAAAGTTATAACCTATAGGTATTATAAAGTATGACGCCATGACGGCATGACCCAAGGTTTGTGTCTAGGGATGAAGGGACGTGACTTGCATGACATTGATTTGGGCAACTAAAATGACTTCTTCCCATGTGATGTATGTCTATGAGGAGTAAAGCTAAGATTTTAAATCTATGAGGGCCATGCTATCACGCCATTGACATATAGTAATGTAGCAGCCAAACGATGCGATTTTATCGACCACCTCTTCATGTTTTCAAAGAGAAGTAAGTTTGCATAGATGTTGACCCTAATACCCCGGGAAAGGCATGCATAATACTCCCTTTTGAGGCTCTAACCACGTTTATACTCTTCTTTCCCCGTTGACTGTCAATTTTTGAACTTCATGCTTTGGAAACAATATCATTTCTTTCCCATGTTTAATCTTTTGTATACTGGTCTCTTAATCTGTTACCCAACATATTCACACAACTTGCATTTTCTTCCACATGTTACTAATCTTCTTAATTCTTATGGCCCAGAAGTAGGAAGTTCTTTTTTAATTTAATCTTTGCGAGTCAATAAAATAGAAAGTTCAATATTAGTTGGAGCCTTGGTCTCTTGGAGGGATGTTTAGTTGAAGAGCTTCGTTTTAGGTGAAGTAAATATCCAAGTAGGAGTTGCACTCTTTACTCTGAATGTTGTATTTGTTGCAGAGTCCAAGAATTGTTCTGTCTATTTGCGGTATGAATAAATGTTATCTTGCTAACAAGTAACCTTGTCCATAGTGATGATATGTTATCCAGAAAAGAGTGCTGACATGAAAACAATGTTTTCCGTGTTCTTGGTGAAGGGAGTCTGATGACGATGAAGGCTTGGACAGTGGAGAAAAGAATGATGGAGAGGAGAAATCTGATTCAAAGGATTCTGAATGTAAAGATGAGGAGGGCGAGGAGGTCGAGGAGGAGGAGGAGGAGGAGGAGATGGAATCTGATTCAGGTAGTCAAGATCAGGATCAAGAAGGGGTGGAATCTGATTCGGGGAGTCAAGATCAGGAGGATAAAAAAATGGAGATAGATGGGCGGCGATTGGAAACGACTCTCTCGAAACAATTTACTCGTCAAACCCAAAAATCTGTCTTCGAAACCCAAGGGCAATGCAAGCTTCGCACCACCACCATCTACCTTCTCCGACCACCACGTCCTCTCTCCTTAGACCGCTTATGGATCCTTTCCTCGGAGAACGCCGCGGACGGCGTCGCCGCCGCCGTCCTCCGCCACCCTCTCACCTCTAAGTCACACTGTAACCTTCCTCGAAACTTTGACATCTTCAAACTCCACCCTACTAGCATCAGCATTTCCCACCATTACGCCACCACTGCCTTGACCTTCGACAAACTATTGGTGATCCCTACCCCTTCTTCAACCCATAATGAGAATACTCTTTTGGGTTTATACGACGGTGGTCATTTGCGGGGTTGTTTTCCGTTCGGCGGCGAATGGGTAAAGCCGTCACACGACTGTGTCAACAGGTTTGATGATCTAACCATCTATAAGGACAAAGTATACGCGTTGAATAGACAGGGGAAAGTCTATGTACTCAATCTGTGTGTGAAATCTTGGAAAATCAGTATTGGTGAAACCCTAACTACCCGTCTGGTCACTCCAGCATTGTCCGGGTGGCGAAAGCGGGTCGTGGTTGATGGAGAACAGAATATGTACTTGGTGGTTCGTACGGAGGAGACTTGGTTCCAAATGTACAAGCTAATCGCGCAAGGAAACTCAGTTGATTGGGCTCAGGTTAAGGGATTTGATGGTAACAAAGTGTTGTTTATCACAAGGGATTATTACTTTTTCCGGAGGGCATCATCAAAATTTCCAGGAAGGGAGTACAAGAACTGCATTGTTTTTACTGAAGGGGCGTTTCCTCGCCGTAGGGTTAAGTGTTGGGAATTCACTCCATTTTCTAAAGAACTGGGTTTTGAGTTTACTGGGGAGGAAAATGTTGCTGTTTTTCGGTTGGATGATCAAAGTTTTGGTAAGGAGGGTGATAATGAGGCCTTTCCTAAGATTGATTGGTCGCCCCCTAGTTGGATTTACGATGCTTTGTCGATCTCAGCTGCTGAATTTCAGTCTCAATCGTCATCCAGCTCTCTTGGTCAATCTGGGAGGTAATTTTAATGATATTATTTGATCTGATTACAACTCAGTGATTAAATGTTCTCATTTGTTTTTCGAAGAGCATGATATAATGTTATGTTTAGGGCGGTATATTGGTGAAATTTCTGAAATCTTTAGGTGCTAATAGTTGTGTGGGTACCATGTAGTTCTGAACCAAGCTTTATGGTTAAGGATGAATGAGCATGACATTGGATTTGGGAACACAAATTGTTTCTTTCCTACTGATGCATGCTTAGGAGTTGTGAAGCCGGTATTTTCAATCTAGTTTGCTGAATTAGAACCCGAAAACTGATTTTTCTCACACTTGTAAGCATTACGACTTTTAAAAAATGGATAGATATGTAGATAGTTGTTATGATAAATAGCTAAACAAGGATCAAAGTCTATCTTTGTTGACAAGGTTTATCCTGTATCTCGCTTATTTTAAAAAAATTAATGGTCAAAGTTGAAATCAACTAATCACCGAAGTCTAGTGTGGATTTTAAATCTGGGACGGGTAATAGAAAAGTTATTAAAGCAAATTTGCTGGGGTAACCCTTAATTGGTATACTGATGTTGTGCTCAGAAAGTTTTGGTCGATCACTTTCTTGTACGATAGTACTTGTAGACTCCTAGTAGTAGTCAGTTGTGAGTTTATGACTAGTTATTTTGTTCTGTAATAACTGGACCGTGTGACCTTGAGGAATTATAGTACACAGTTGCATTGGACTTGCTCAAGCTCAAGCATCTTGTTTAGCTTGTCTTCTTGATGGTATCTCACGGTGGCTATATGTCGTCTTCGTAGTAGAGATGTAGTTTCTAGGAGATCACATGGTTCTGGAAGTAGTTTTGAGCGAAAGTTAATAAGTTAAGAGCTTAGGTCTAAGCGAAGTATGCAGTAATAATCCCTCCGCCCCAATCATTTGTTTACCTTTGAAGAAAATACCCCTCCCAAAGAATTACAGAAGTAAACAAATGACTGAGACAAAGGGAGTATATAAGAAGAGATTTTGTCACATACCCTCTTTTACTCTTTGTTTGGGATGTTGTGTTCAATGAGGTGGTCCACAATTTTCTTGTCTATTGTTGTACCAATAACTATTAGGAGCATAACGCTAACAAGCAATCACGTGCATAGTGATGAAAATGGTTTCTAGAAAATAGTGCTGATGTTTAAGCATTTTTTTCCGGTATTTCTTCGTGAAGGGAGCTTGACGGGGATAATGACTTGGATTCAGTAAGTAAAGATGGGAAGGTGCAGGAAGCGGTGGAATCTGATTCAGTCAGTCAAGATCAGGATCAAAAAGGGGTGGAAGAAAAAATGGAATGTGATACGAACAATCAGGAAAAGGAGGATGAAGAGATGCTTTTGGTAGCAAATACTGACGCTGGTGCATCATTGCAAGAGGATGTATCCCCTTCCTTATTGGGACCTAAATCTGGAACAACCGACACTCAGACACCCCTATCTGCTGCTGAAGACGTTACGAGAACTCTTTTTAGTCTGAATGGTGCGACTGGTGCAATTGAGGAAGGTAATGACTTTCAACATTCAACTTAGAACACATGACATAAGAGCTCTTTCTCTTCTTGAAGTATGTCACAGCCGAATTTTCATGTTGATCAATGTGTTGTATGTTGCAGAGACTTCAGGGAAAAACATCACCACAGAGTCGGTCCTTAGAGCTTGCACGTCCTCTACAACAAAGGTACAAGTAATTCTTTTTTATGCCTTTTGCTTAATTTCTTCATAAGACTCACTATTCTTGATTCTGGATTAAGGTGGAATAAAACAAAATGACTCACTAGTGGGTGCACTTTCGCATTCTATACAATTATCAACTCAATTTTAATTATGCGTCATTCGGAAATAGGCTCTTGGTGTTAATAATACATGGGTGTGATTGCGTGTATCCTTAGTTTTAAAAGGTGTGAGGCGCAAGAGTCCGAGATGCTGCATTCCCGTTGAGATAAGGTGCTAGACACTGGACACTGCATAGTTGTGTACTTGTGTCATGTGTGCCTCCTCTCTAGCCGCACCTTGCGTAGAAGACGCAATGAGGCTTTTTGGCTGGCGTCATAGAGTGTTGTAGTGGTGTACTTTTTTAACCTAAGCATACACGCGACCCCCTTGCCTCGATTTTTGGCAGACATGGGGTAATGTTGTTTTCCATTCTTTATTTTTTTGATGATGGTACTAGCTTGAGAGATTCTTTTTCATTCATTATGTAGAGCCAGACAAGTGAGCATGCAACATCAAAATTTGAAGGATTCGATATCAGGTCTGATTTAGTCCCAACCTTGCAAAAGATTTGGCAGAAGTATGGGAACATAGTAGAAAAGAGCATTATGCGTAACCGTGACATAATCGCTAGGGCATTGGAGTCGCTAGCCACTATGGTACGCCTACTGGAGGACAATACAGTCCAGTCCTTGAGTGATAGCCAAGCCGATTATTTAGCCTCCACATTGTCTGATTTAAGATGCATATGTTTCAAAGTTTACTGGTTGATTCCATATGTTCAGAAGGCTATAAAAATACATAAAAGCAAGTCGTCAGTGGAATCCTTGAACAATCTCAGCCAGTTAAGCTCCCAAGTCCAGGAACGCAAAGCAACCCTCCTTGACGAATTAGCTAAACTTGGTGCGGAGGAAAATAAACTGAAGGAAGAGATGGAGAAGGTGTCCCAATTGATTCCTTTTTGTGGGCAAGTCAAGTTGGACAAACCCCTAGGAGCAGGGCTCACTTAAGCTAACAGGTGAATAATCCACTTAGTTGCATTGCGGCATATGGGACTTGTTTACGTCACCTGGTTTTCGGCACATGATAGTACAAAGTTAAGATTAGTGTTTTTGTTTCATCTTTAATTTGCGGGAACCATTGAGACACTAGGGTAATGTTGTTGCTATTGTTACTGGTTGCACGACTATAATGTACAGTAAAATAGTAGTAGATTAGGTGAAAGAGAACATGTATTTTGATGAAGCTCTCCAATTGTAATGTCTTGTAAAAACAAATTATTCTTCAACCAAGGTAAATCTGAAAGTTCCACTGTTTGTACAATGTACTTATATTTGCGCTTCTTAGCCTCTTAGGTGTTAAGTGAAGGGGGCTGATTTATATCGACGACGTTTTAAAAAAAAAAGACGATAATTGCCCTTCCACCCATCAACCACTTTCTCTCTAAAAAATTTCCTCTCAAATTCAACTAAAAATCAACTAAATTAAAAAAACCAACAACAATTAACAACATGACGGATCTTGAATCACCGGTACTTAAACAACTTAATCGCATCA